>QTSX02006637.1:0-114840 GCA_014839935.2 Entomophthora muscae | reverse complement strand
AAGTATTGCACCACACTTTTAAGTCTACTTTAATTAGTTTGCCCCAGCCAATAACCTCCAATCCAAGGAAGCTGAATTACCTCATCTTCACAGCTGTACTCACAGCTTGCCTTGGGATTGGAGGATACCAACAGGGACAAGAATTCTTTGGACCTTCACCTGAAGGGTTAGGACAAGACTACCACTATGATCCGGGACAGCTCAACTCTTCCCACACTGGTCCCTGGACTCCCCTGGTATTTTCACATTCCACCCTGTCCATTGCAGTATATACCTCCATGTACTATGTGCTGACCTACTTTGTGGGGAGCTTCAGGAGATACAACATCCACACCAAGGTCTTCCAGTGGTTAATGACTGTCTACCCAATTTTCACTGCCTTGACTGGCTTCCAGTTTGCCAACCTCCTGTCATACCTTACCCAAGTAGTACCTACAATGCCTGGGTTTTACACAAGCTAGAGTAAAGCGGTAAAATAGTTGCTCAGAGCTGCCCAGTGATGCCATACCTTGTGACCTGCCCAGCCAAATCATCAAGGCTGAATCTCTCTGTGCTGAAAGTCAAATTATTACTATACACCCCTTTATGTAGATAGTCTTTATCAGTACCCTGAAATAAATTGACGTAAATCTTTGGTTCACCCAGCTTATACCTTATCTAGTGTTAGTTCCGTTCCATTATCAAACTGTTTCTCCTGGTCCATAAGCCTCATAAGACCCACTTTTTCTCTAGCCCTTGAAAGTAATCACAGACTACTACCACCCACCTGTATCCTCTTTAGACTAGTAAACTTCACATAGTACCTGCTCAACCCTAGTGATAAAGAATTCAACCCTTGAGAGTCTACTGCTAGCCGCCCCCATATGTATTAAAATAAACCACATCAATTGAACCAAAAGGATCAGGCATACTATAGCACTGCTAGCGTTTGACAGCAAATAAACCAACTCTCTGCATATTCAGTACCAATTGAGATATCCTCACTCTTGAGCCTGGCTGTTCCTTGGTTGCTAAGACTTCCAGCAGCTCTCATCCAGCCAATCATCTGGAGAAATCTATGCCACCCTAGCTGGGTTAGTAGATTCTGTAGTACCTGAAATAGGACCGTGATCAACATTGAAAAGTTATATTGTGTACCTTTTCAAGTTATTATTGTCTTATGGTGGGATATGATGGCTGGCTTACATATCGCTGGGTCGTCAACCATCAGAGACACTTGCTTGGCCTAAACCCCTGATAATTCTGGGGAAAGTGGGATCTTTTTATCGTTACGAAAGATATTGGATAGAAATGGCAGGGCTATCAGTGCAGATCTTTTTTATATGCTGTCAATTATAGCTCGCATTTTATGGTTTTTACTCTGTGAAATCCTTGGAACGGTGAAGAGGGAGTTAATTACTGCCGTGAATCGATTGCCGGTTTTTACACCGCTGGGCTTGATCCAAGATTTTAATCGCAGGGCTTTAAAAAGTGGATTTTAGTATAGTATTTTGATGCGGTGAAAAGTAAACCCCTACGTTAAACTCTATTTGGTCCAAAGTCAATCAGCTCTCGCTTTTTAAAGATGGATCTGAAAATCGATCAATTTAAAAGTTTGAAGCTCTGAGCTGGCGTCACCAAACTTTCGGCACGGACCGTTTCGATCCAAGTTTGCGAGACTAAATATTTTTGACCCAAAAAAATCAATAAAGGCTAGGACTGGTAATTAGGATCTTTGTGCTTAAAAAGCTTGTGCCCTTCTCTTACAAAGGTATAAATAAGGCACAATCCGACATGATGCGTGTATCTTTTCCGAGCAGGAATATATACCATTGTCTTTCATATCGTCTACCAGTACACCGGGTAGTTCCATATAAACGAGGCTTCTCTACAACCTCAGCATGGTTTGCCAACGTGAACCCACAAGTCAGAGTCCGGTTTGCTCCCAGTCCAACAGGGATGCTTCACCTGGGTGGTCTAAGGACCGCACTCTTCAATTATCTTTTTGCTAAGAACTCGGGCGGGAGATTCATCCTGCGGATCGAAGATACTGACCAGGTAACCAACCTAGTTTGCATGAATCATTTCTAAAGCGTGCTCAATAAGGCAGGATTTTTAATTGCTTGGTTTCATCCAAAGTAAAGTTCAAAATACAGCGAACAAGTTTAATCTGGTATTCGACCTGGCAGTATTTTTTTGCATTTTTTCCCCTGCTGTTTTTCATATTTAAGTATGAAGCGAAAAATCTAAATAAAATTTCAATTTTTTCAAGCTCTTCATTGCTTTCTCTTTAACTTTCTTGCCCCTAAATGTTTTACTTTAAAGAAGCATTTTTATATAATTCTGGAAATTAAATTACTGTAGGGTTGTCACTTTAAGATCTGAACTGTGATTTCAAATTAAACTGAAAACATAGATTCCCAGTCTTTTAATTTTTTTTATAAATTATGACTATAGATCATTGTCCAAGCATCAGCTATGATTTCTTTCTAAATATGACTTAGAGCCGTCTTGTACCTGGTGCGTATGAGAAATTATTGGGCGATCTTAAATGGGCAGGGCTGTCTTGTGATGAAGGTTAACGAATTTGAAGAAACATTTATGAAAGATGTAGGCCCTGATATCGGAGGTAGTCATGGCCCCTATATACAGTCTCAAAGGCTTGATATTTACAAAAGTCACGTGCAAAAGTTACTTCAGGTAGTTTGTTTGATTGCAGTGCTTATAATTCCAGAAAGGTCATGCTTATCGCTGCTTCTGTACGCCAGAAAGGCTAGAAAGCGTTAGGATGGCGAAAAAGCGGCAGGGTCTGCCCTCAGTCTACGATGGAAGCTGCCGTAACTTGGATGCTTCTGAAATCCAAGCTCACCTCGAGTCCAACCAACCCCACGTCGTTCGATTCAAAGTATTGTTGCATTCTTTGTAGTTGATCTAAGACGTATTGCTACTAGTCCTGCGATGCTAGCGAAACTGTTGTCAAGGACGAGCTCCGCGGCCAGATGGCGATCAAGCATGCGGCACGGGAAGATTTCATCATCTTTAAGAGCGATGGCTTCCCTACATATCATCTCGCCAGCGTAGTTGACGACCATCTGATGGACATTTCCCACGTCTTTAGAGGCGAGGAGTGGCTCATGTCGCTTGATAAACACCAAGCACTGTATGCAGCATTTGGATGGACATCCCCTCGATTTGTACATCTTCCATTGCTGCTCAACCCCGACAATACGAAACTATCTAAACGCTCTGGGCATGCCGATTGCGAATCCTTCAAGGCGCAGGGATATCTTGCCGATGCTTTGGTTAACTTTGTTGCCTTCCTTGGATGGTCTCCATCTGGGAATGGCAACGAAGTGATGGGTCTGTCAGAGCTAGCACATGAGTTTTCTATCAAGGACATCAACATTGCCAATCCCAAGGTGTTTCCCCAAAAACTGCGATGGTTTAACCAGCAGCACCTTGTCAAGCATTGTGACGATCCTGTCTTACGAGCACGGCTCGTTTCCTTCCTAAGCGACGGATTCCGGCGGGAATATTCAAGGTACAGCGTCAGGTTGTTTCCTTACGTTTTTAGCAAAGGTTCTGAATCGGCAAGGTTTGAACCGACCTACATCGAGAAAGTTCTTCTCGGCATGAAGGTAATAATGACATGTAAAATTCCTTGATCTCTTAGGGGAGAATCCATGTACTGCCGGAGCTGATACCTTCTGTGCCTTACTTTTTTGTTGAGCCCGATTACCGCCATCTCTTTGCAGATGCCAGCAGCATCATTGGGAAGTTTTTTAAGCCTCAGTCGGATGATCTGCACAAAGGTTTATTTACTTTCTTCTTGGTATATCTAACAAGGCCCTAGCTATATTGTCCTTTGCTATCGGTGCTGTTGGCAAGGCTTCTTCTGAATCGATTGCTGCTTCTGAGTTAGAAGGCCTAGTTGAATCTGCTTTAACTTCAATCCAAGGGAGCACAAAGAAAGATATCCAGTTGACGCTTCGCCTGTCTCTTACTGCGTCAAAGGTATCGGTGGATAACATCAACTCGCTCATCTTTAGATGGGCCCTCCCCTGAACGATCTTTTGAATATCCTTGGTCGCCAAACTGTCGCGGCTCGGCTTTCTCTAGTTCTGGATTGCCTCCACAACAGGAATATCCTTCAGTGAGATCTTATCTTAATCCTACCTTCTATTTCATAAGGGCTCTGGTATCTCACTAGTACTACCCAAACTATTCTAACACGCCAAGACTATATCGGATCTATTTCCAATAAATTATGCTGTACTTTTCACAGCTGTTGAGATAGCCCCAGACCGAAGCTGCACCCAAAACAAACCAATATACCAAACACAACCCTCCCCCACAAGAATCAGAGCAACAGCAAATCATATCCACAACCCACAGGATAAAGCATTATAGCCAACACCACCCAACCCTAACCACTCCAAATAAATCCATCTCATCAGAAGCAAACATCAGACAAAAATATTCTTAATGTCCTTTTAAAGGTACTCCTTAAACACAATAAGGATAACTTGGATAAGGCCAAATAACTCCAATATAGTGACACAGTACACCTAAACATATGATACAACAGCAGGAGCTACTATTCCGTGTCCAAAACAGTGTATGAAGTCCAAATACTGAACGACAAACATAGTAACTTCCATGCGCTTCAATGGGAAACTCCTCACATCCCAAACAATATCAAGCCCACCCAGCAGAGAGGGCTGAGGTTTCAGGTACCCAAGAGGGTCTACCAACAGCACCCTGTATGCAGGGAGGATGAAGCAGATAATAGCACATCCAGCAATGGCACAGATGCATCAACACAGATACAGAGCCAAGGTAATTTTACCAGGGGAGCCATGAACATCAATCCCAAGGCCCCAAAGCTTACAGGAAGGGTTTAAAAGGTTACCACCTCCAGAACTGTTAATAACAAACCAGCTGGGTGTGTTTCTCTGGTATACCCATCTGAATACCGCAAAGATGAACCTAGAGCAAGTATACATATGAAGTGTGAGATTGTACTTGACACTATATATGATTCTTGTATGAAAATAGGGCATGGATAAGATAAAGAAGAGCCAAAACCCCATCACACAATAAAAGGGCTAGAGGTACTGAAGAGGGTTGCTATAAACAACACTTATGTGCTAATGCTCATTGTCACCTGTTCAGACCCCACTACACAGCGCACCCTGAAGGCTGGACAGCTTATCCCAACATAAAGCTTGGATATACACCAAGCTTACAAAACATGTGATGAAGTACAAGAAGGCAGCAAATATTTTCAAAGCTTGTCAAAGCCGGCCAACCTCCAGTACCAAGTCTCTAGAAAGATTGGGCAGGTTAGCCTGACCAAGGAGCCCAACAATCATCAGCTATCCCCAAGAGAGAACAGCAATAGGGGATCCGCCTACTGATTGATCCAACTTTTTCTTGAGCTGGTGAACATACCAGCCATGGTATAGCCAAAGTTTGGGATGGCCGCCTCAATTTCCTATTACTATCAAGCGGCTTGAGGGCTTGGCTCCTCATGGAAACAGCTCAGGGTATCTCCCAATAACCAAAACTGCCTGCCAGATATCCAGGCCTGGGAAGATATGTCAGAGAGCATGCTGCGCCCAAGACCAATGTACCCATCTGCTTCCGCATTTGAAAGATCAGTGTTCACTCCATCTCTTTGCAATCTGTATGGCTGTGTAGAGAAGGGTATCCATAGCAGGGTATCACATTGCACATAAGTGCATGCCACAGCCCATTCTATGGTAGCTTTGCTCAGCCCTAAAGGCATCAAGATTCACCAGGCTGTTGCAGGTTTGCACAACTGCAGCACATCTCTGACTTCCTTTAAAGATTTGAGGGGCATCTTCAAAGAACCAGCAGCGGCTTCATAACTGGCAATGTTTTGGATAAGGTTGGGCTCCACTAAGCAATATTGGTTCTTGGTGAGTTCCGTGGGACCAACACTGGTGTACGGTCAATGAAAGCAGACTGGGTACATGTTTTGGATCCAGGGCATCTGTATCCCACTTATTGTCCTGTTTGCCCAAGAGAATCTTACAATTTAGTGGTTCCTGCTGCAAGGCTTTGGCAAGCTCTGGCTCTAAACGGGCTACCTTTTGAATTGACTCTTTATCTTCCCCCTATAATTTGCTATCACCTCCACGCCTTTGGTCCAGCTTAGTCAAAATACTCTTGTTCCTCTGTTGGCGACATGCTGAATTTGACCCAGTGTTCTGCCAAAGCATACAGCAGAACAAAAGATCCCTGGCAAACACCATGCTCCCAAGCTCAGGGGGTTTTAAAAAGATGGTTGGCATGAACCTTCACAAAGGTAGCCTTTGCCTTCTGCTAGAGAGTCACCTACAGATGACTTTTTGCTGCTCTTATATCCTCCCAGGAGCTCCCCAAAGGACTCTTGGGGGTTCCCTTTCACAACATTGCTAGGTTGCCATGGGAGATACCAAACTTGGCTCCTTGAAAGGTACGGGGAAAAGACATTGGAACCCTGACAAAAGAGTTGGGGGAGAGCAATGATTTTCAACATGACTGTTTTATTTCTATATTGGCTTGCATTTATTTATCATACAGAGTATATCTGGCTGAACCCACTCCTGGTTCAAACCCTACCGGGGTATCCCGGAAGCAGATGTTGATAGTTTTATCAACAAGCCCTAATCCCACTCCAGTAAGAGTTTAACTCGTGATCCTACAGGGACATGCTTGACCTATGTCCTGAATCACCTTGATTTGATACTTGTATATCTTTATTACATCTTGAAGTATCCCCTACTTCCTAAGCTTTATTAGTCTTCTGTTATTTTATGGTCTAAGCTTTCCAGAGTTCCTACTGGGAGCCAGGTAATTGAACCTAGAGATAGCATTACCTCTATATATTACCAAGCCTGGCTTATTAACCCCTATGATGAACAACCTTTTCACTATATTTGAAGAGTCTAATATCCTCAACCTTGTGCAAAAGCTTGAAACTTTCAGGGCATTTTTATCCCTGAAATTAGCTCCCAATGGATTCTATTCCTGGGCTTTAATTAACCTTCCTGGTTAATTGTCCACTTTACAAGACACCAATGTCAAAACTGTGGGGCTAACATCTTGGCCAGGCTTTGCACAGGTGACTTCTTGGCCCTTGAATTGACTACCCTGACACAGGTAGCCAAAAGCAGGAGTCAAATCAAGTTTAAATGAGGAAAATCAAACCAACCATAATCCACACCCCAGGAGCAAACCTAATTTAGCTCTTGGTCCATTATCAAGATCCAGCCACCCCCTACCCATCCAAAGGATTGATTGACAGGTATTGTGTTCCTCCAAAAGGATCCACTTAAACCATATAATCTCTCATAACATATTAAAGGCATTATCTAGTCTCAGAATATTTTCCTCCTGCAATCCTTCAAATACAGTGCAGTTACAACCCAAAGTCTCTGGGGCTGATTTAACTGCTACCACTGCAATACCATTGATAAGTTTGTACTTTTATAAGCTGGGGATTTAACAGCATTACTCATATAAATATGGGCTCCCTAGAATCCTTATTTGGGGGTTCTTACAACCTATCTGTATGATCCTAAAATTTAGCCTGTGAATTTTATGGTATGCAAGTGATTTTATTAATTAATTTCCCAATGTGACTGTACAGCAGTCCCAGTAAAGATCCTAGGCCCTTCTTAATCCTCTTCATTGTGAATTTGCACTCACAGGGGGGTTTGACTATGGCTCTGGGGAGTTTTAACTCTTTGAGCCCAAACAGTGATGCCCTTGAATTTGCCTTCTTGTTATCCTGTTTGGGGGTGTGAGTTTCCCAAACCCCCAAATTTTCACTTCCCAATTTAAATACTCTATCATTTCCACATATTGTTTGCCTGTGTTTCTTATTATGTGGTGTATTTTATCCAGCTACATTGTTGTGTTGAGTATGTACTTCTTAGAAGTATATGAAACAAAATACAGGGAGAAATTAAGAATATAATGATCCTTATTGATATGAGTTCATAGTATTATATATTATCATGAGAATCCACATGCTGTCCATGTGCTTCATGGTAGTCATGAGGCTTACCCAATTAATTGTTCCTCTTAAGTCATGAGGTCTTTCTGAGTAGCGTTCCTTTTAGGACTCAAAAGGTTTGATCCCTGTAATGGATGAGCAATTGGTAAGAGTGCCACCAACTCAATGATCAGTCAGGAAATCACTATGTGAATCACTTTTCCAAGAGGGAGCAATCAAAGATGTTGCAGCAGAATCAAATCCAGAGCTAACTTAAAACACAGAGTTAAAACAAGCCTCTGTCTGATCAACTCTTAGATCTTGCACTGTTTTTAGTGAGCTGAAAGGCCACAAAGTCCCACCCAGTACCGTGGCCTGATCAAGTGGCAATCTGTGGCTTTTCAGCACATCAAGAACAGCACAAAATATAGAAACTGATCCAACAAAGGCATGTTTTTTTCACATTTTAAGTTAGCTCTGGGCTTGATTTTATTTGGCTATGTCATTGCCAGATGAATTTAGATGACTGAAGGCATTTGCAAATGGGTTCAACAAATCCTAGCAAAGGTTCAAGTTGAGTGCATTGTCAGTGTAGCTTTATATTGACATGCTGGTTTGACTTCTGGACATTGCAAGATCAATGTATTTCAAATAAAAAAACATATGAAAAAATCACATCATTATATAGCTTCTTTTGAATGTTTAATTAGCTACAGCAGATAAAGGAAAGTATGAACAACAGGGGATCTTAAAGGAAACAAAGAACAGTCAGATTCTTAAAATATCTTTGTGGTTAGCTTTGGGAGCCTTGTATTAAAGTATGACTAGTAGGATTGATTAGGAATGGTGTAGGTGGGGTATGAAAGTTGTTTGAATATATAAATAAGAGGATAAAATCCTATTTCTATCAAGGCTTGATGAACTATACAGCTATGTGTTTTCTCACCTATCATGGGTGGGGCAGTAATAAATAGGGCAGAGTAACAAGGGGGCAGATAAGGATTGCAGTGGTTATTCCCTATATTCAACACATGAATTAAAGACTCAAAAAAGAGAAAAATTCTGGGTAAACAGTTTATTAAGGACATTTAAGTCCATTAGTATAGCAGCCATGTTCTTTGGATACTGTGACAGAAATTACTGGATAATATGAAGCCATTTCTAAATGATGGGGAATTACAAATCAAATCCACATAGAATTGATTATTAACCACCAACAAGGCTTCAGATATTTTTTTGTGAAATTTCCAATTGAAACTCCAGGATTAAGTAAAACCAGTAGTCCCAACCAGAGTAAACCAAGATAAATGACCTGGGAAAGCATCAATGCATCTTCAGCGTAGAATTATGGGCATTGAGAAGGGATACAATTTTCAGTTTCAAGAATGGGGGAGGAGCTGCAAAATTGGCTGGCATGAAATCAACATTTGGAGGCGCCAACAACAAAGTTCCAGATGCTGGGCCCCATCTTCCTGAAATGATTTGGTTCAGAATCAGGTTGTACGGGATATACCGTAACAGCCCAATCACAGGATGCCTTTTTAAAATTTAAAATTGAGAACTTGGGATAATTGATTTTTATTGAGTAAATTTAGGAGGACTCAACTCTTAGAGTTGAAACAGGGAAAAATATTCAATATATATCAGAAAAATTGACTAAGCAATACCACCTGAGTCTTGACCTCCTATTCCTTCTACGTCGCTAAGTAAGTATCTGGTCCAAGTTGCAAAGAACCCTTGTGTGACTAGTCTCTGACGACCATACTGATTAACAAGCTCATATCAGGTGACCCTCATATTACGTCAATTTATCAACGTCAGTTTGAAAGGGGGAGCTGGTTTCAGCTGGCGGACTGGAGCAGCTGTGACCCATTTTTGATCAACCGTTTGGTTTAAATCTGTTAACCTGGTCAATTTTGATAAAGGTTTTCTGGCCTTCCGAGCCTTCTTACTTGGACAGACAATACCTGGCATTATGGAATCTACCATGACAGATACCTGGCTCATATTATACTACCAATATTGTAAAACAGAACACAGTAGTTTTAAAAGCTATGACAACAAGCAAAAATACTTCAGATTTAAACAAAAATAACTCAGATGTAAATGAAATTAAAAATAATAAATTGATTGTGAATTAATAAAAATTTATTTATTTTTAATTTTGTTCACATCTGAGTTATTTTTGTTTAAAGCTGAAGTATTTTTGCCTGCTGCCATAGCTTTTAAAACTACTGTACCAGCAAGATGGTAGTCTGCATGGCCTGATGATTATATTAAGCACTGGGATCTTGCCTCTTGGATAGGATTCTTTGTCTTCTTGTTATCTTTCATTTAATGGTGCAGATAGACAGTGTAGTTGGTTCCAGTTGAATCTCATATCTCTGGCATGGCCTTCATGGTAGACTTGTATCCATACCTGCTGGCATAATCAGCTGAAGCTCAATAAAATATATTTTCTCTTGAAGAAACTTCCGAAAAAGCTCTAATGAAATTGGCCTGTGGTTGTTTTATGCCACTTGCATCATTGTGGCCTTTTTGGGTCTATAATCCTGGAAGATTGTATCTTGTTTGTAATAGGATTAAGAATTACTCATCTATATTTGACGTGAAGAGTTGTCCTGACAATGTCACTAGCTCTGGATTTCAGATGTATTCCTGAACTCTATATATTCATCCCCACACCAGTTGAAAAATAGTTGCACCAAGATTACAGCCATGCATCCACACCTAGACTATTTGCTTGGGTGTCATGCCCTGCCCCAAAGGGCAGGCTGCTTAAGATAATTAAGCTATTTTTCATTTTTACTTAATATTTTGGGTTATTTATTAATATTTAAAAGTTAGGTCAAATTGTTAATAATTTAGTATTTTAAAGTATTCTTACCTTTGTTTTACGTAATTTGCGTACAAATTGTTGTTGTTGTTGCTTTGACTGCCTGATTCTTATTTTACATATATTTCTACTTTTAAGTTAGAATATTTTCATCTATATTACCTTTGAAACTCCTGCTTGCGTCGTTGCTGCTTCCCCAGTTTTACCTTGCAGATCTGTGTAGAGTACTGGCTTCTGTTCCCCCTTTTTTGTCTCTGATTCTCCAAAATTCTCCAGTTGCTCCTCTTCTTGGCTGCTTCCTCCCTGATGATCATCATCAACAGAAAAGGCTTTTTTACTATAAATAAAGAGCTTTTGAAGAGTAGCTTTAAGCCAAAATTCTAAGTGATTTCTTCCCTTTGACTTTTATGATTTTTAAAAACTTCAAATTTGTAATTTTAAGAACTTTGTTTTTTATTCATTTTTTTTAGTTTAGCTTTTTCCTAAAACTGAATGGAACTTGTAAAACAAAAAGCCTTAGGCTTGTTGTATCTATTTTTTCCTTAAGAAATCTTTCAATAGTTACATGTATTGATTTGCTGATGGAGAATATCCTAATATTGATATTCCTTTAGTTACAAATTGTTCACTATTAAACACTTTATTCTATCTTCTTTGCTTAGGGTTTTTACACTCTATTACTCCATTTGTGACGCAATATAGGTTTTCAGCGGGTTTCTGTAAGATCATCTTACAGACAGTACCTATGTTCTTATATCTTTTAAATTTGAATCCCAATGCTTTGCACGCTCTAGTCTATAACCTTGCACCATTATGGGCAAGACCTTACATTATTTTGGCTTCCCATGGGATTGACCCAGGCAATACTTTTTCCATCTCTTCAATCATCTTTTTAGCTTTGTTTCTCTCTATTATTATTGTAACTTTGTTATCTATAGTAGTTTTTTTACTTAGTTGGTTATATGATAAGGTTTTTTGTAATAAGGAGGATTATACCCCCACTACCTACAACAACCAAACAGTAGTCCTCAATACCTTAGCCCATAGTTCACCACCCCCTAGTATTTTTAACACTTTAGCTTATGCACAGGCCCACTTTACTGCTTACGGGTCTGAGTTCTCCACCGACTCCAAGAAGGTCCTCTATCTTGTGGAGAAGCTCACTGGTCACTACAGAGATTGGTTTAGCTCTCACTCAATACGCAACCCAGGTATCCTCCAGAACTATGATCTCTTTGTCAGTTCCCTCCTATCCTTCTCTGGAGAAGACAAGGAGTTGTCCACTTCCTCTGCTTCTTGGTTTGCAGGTCTCACACAAGGTTCTCTTTCACTTGGCTAATACAACCAGAAGTTTCTCTCCCTCCAGTCAAGACTACAAGCCTCTGACGCTGAGGCTTGCAGCTTCTACAAGATAGGCCTCAACAGATTGCTCCAGGAATTTTTGGTCCACCACAATCTCCCTGACAAACTAGAACCTCTTATCAGAGAAGTGGTTAAGTGGAATCAGAAATACCTTTCTTTGAAAACACACTCCCCTTCTAACCTATCCCCTGCAGCCCGGTTGTTTATTCCAGACAAGGCTCCGCTCTCTTCAACTCCTCCACCTGGCACCAAGCCAAAGTCTGGGGGAGGTTTTTGCCTTACTGCCAAGGAAGTCCTTAGAAGAAGGAACAACAACCTTTGCTCTTACTGTGGATCAAAGGATCATCTTCTACCAGCCTGTCCTCTCTCCAAATGTCCCCTCTTTGTCAACAAGACCTCCACCCTCACTTCACTGTCCCTTAACAACACTTCCAAGTCACTTACTGACCTAGTGACCATTCATGGACCTTTGGGAAAGATCAAGGTGCTTGATCTTGTTGAAACTGACGCTGATGCCAACTTCATTGAGGAAACTTGCTAAACTACTTGGACTCCCCGCCTTTGGATCTCTTGACGTTAAGGTGGGAAACAGCACTCTCATTGGCGCCAAAACTATACTCTAACCCATAACCATTGACTTGGAGGGCTCTCCATTCTGCGTCACGTGTAACTCTTTCCCTAACTTATCCTTCCCGTTCATCCTTGGATTCCCATGGTTGAGAGAGTCTTTGCTTAACTTTGATCACCCAAACAACAAGATATCATTTACATGCAATGATGTTGTCAAATTGTTATCCCTTGTACCTGGTACTTTTGGCTCAACTTCTTCCAAACTGAACCTGACTGCTATCTCTAGTACCATTCTGGATACTCTTTCTGCCAAGGACAAAGATGTATTACCTTATTATTACTCTGACTCCAAGGATTGTTTTAGTGAGGAGGAATGTAACCTGCTACCTCCTCATAGGCCCTACAATTTTTAGATAAACCCTAAACCAGGCACCACTCCCCCCTGGGGAAGGCTTATTCCTCTCTCTGATTCAGGCAACACTCTACTAAAGAACTACATCAATGAGGAACTTTCCAAGGGTTTCATCTCTCAATCTACATCTCCTTGTTCTTCTCCCATCTTCTTTGTCAGTAAATCTGATGGCTCTAAGCGCCCTTGTGTAGACTATAGAGCTCTCAATGAGATCACAATTAAGGATAGATGCCCTATTCCTTCTGCCAAGGCTTTGACCAATTGACTTGCTGGTAGTTCTGTATATACCAAGATTGATCTCAGAAGCGCTTTCAACCAGATCAGAGTCTCTCCTTGCCACTAATGGAAGACCGTGTTCTGTACTCCATTTGGGTTATACGAGTACAATGTAATGCCCTTTGGATTATGTAACGCTCTGTCAACCTTCCAGGCATTAATGAATGAGGCACTTCTGCCCTTCCTTAACAAGTTTGTTATTGTCTATCTCAATGATATCCCCGTATACTCCTCTTTCATTGACAACCATGTTGCCCACGTCTGCCAAGTACTCCAGAGACTTTGAGACTACAACCTGTTTGCAAAATCTTCTAAGTGCTCATTCTTCTGCACTGAAGTTGATTTCCTTGGCTACGTTGTCACTCAAAACAGTTTTACTGTCTCCCCTAGCAAGGTGAATGCTATCCAAAGCTGGCCTGTTCCCAAGACTTGCTCACAACTTTGTGGTTTCCTTGGACTGGCAAACTATTACTGTAAGTTTGTGGAAAATTTTTCTTCTCTAGTTTTGCCACTCACTACCCTCACTTCTCCTTCCGTTTCCTTTGTCTGGACACCTGAGGCCCAACTCGCATTTGAGGCTACAAAGGCTGTCTTTGTCTCCACTCTTGTCCTCCTGATGCCTGATCCTTCCAAACCCTTCTTGGTTGAGACTGATTCCAGTGACTATGCTGTTGGCAGTGTTCTACTTCATATTGGGGGGATGGGATGCAACACCCTGTTGCATACTTCTCTCAAAAACACCTTCCAGCTGAACAAAACTACCCCGTACACAACAAGGAACTTCTTGCCATCATCAAGACACTCAAACATTGGCGCTGCTACCTTGAAGGACTCAACAAGCCTTTTCTCATTTACACGGACCATAAGAACTTGCTTTACTTCACCGAGTCATGCCGCATCTCCCAAAGACACGTTAGATGGGTACTGGAGCTGTCAAATTTATGCTTCAAGCTTGTGTACAAGAAAGGTGTACTTAATATCCTACCTGACGCTCTTAGTCATCATTCTTCATTATCTGACGTTGAAAAAGACTATGAACTCCTTAACACCAAGATAGTCCTTCCACCTGAGAGTTTTCTGAAACTTAATGTTGTTGTAACTGTGCTGTTTTAGCAGAGTTACACAGGGAAAATATTTAGAAGATAGATAATAATCTTTATTGTGAGATAGTGATTATATAGTTCATGTGAATCAATGGATAACAGGAACATGATTGGTGATCACACAGTTGGATGGAAGAAGGGGGGCTTGATCCTGATAATGAGTCAAGCGCCAAAACAAGGTATCCATTGTAGAGGATCATCATCTGTTCATGTTGTTGGATTTGGTAATTTGAGTTGACTTCCTAGTCTGGCTTTGAGTGACCAGATAATTGGATTGCGGGTCACAAACCCACTTGGTTGGAACCTTGCTGGCGGGTCAAGCCTGCGGTTTTAACACCCCCCTTACTGAAGGTTGGCCTCCTCTGGGGGCAGGTTGTCAGGGAGGTTGTCAGGAGCCCAGGCGCCGTATTGAACTAGTTGTTGTTCTGTAGCTGGTAGGGCGGTCTCTTGGTGTTTCTGTCTTGTTTTGCAGGGTTGTAGGCAATCATGGTGTAGGGTTTTGTCTTGTTTACGTTTTCCAAGCCCTTGCACAAGGTAAGTGTTATTGTTGTTTACCTTTAGAATGATTGCTGGCCCCACCTTTTCAGGTTGTAACTTGCTCTTGTCAACATTCATGACCCATACTTTGTCCCCAACTTCATGTCTATTGTGGATGGGGACAAATGTCTTTTGCAGACGTTCATTTTCTTTGGCTGTTTGCTTGCAATTAGCCTCCATTACTTGAGGGTCTGAGCGAGGGGGGACTTCACTTTTAATTTCCAGTTTGGGTCCTGTCAATGCTTGAATGATATTTGGCTGTGTGCCGTATACCAGTTCAAACAGGCTTTTTCCAGTGGATCTGTTCACTTAGGTTCAACACACAAGTAATGCAGTCTGTAGCTGCTTATACCAGTCTTCAGGTCTCCCGCCGGTGAGTTTGGCTAAGGCTTGCATGAGGCTACCATTAAGCCGCTCTACTTGTCCATTGGCCTGTGGGTAGTATGGTGTTGTCATGGTGTGTTTGACCCCATTCTTGGTGAGGTATACATTGGTGTTTTCAGAGGTCAACTCTTTGCCTCCATTGGTTATCAGGAGTTCTGGCTTTCCAAACTTGCTGATTATTTCTTTGCCAATAAATTGTCAAACATCATTGCCAGTGTGTGCCTTTACTGCTTGGGCTACTGGACATCTTGTCACAAAGTCAATGGTGGTGATGATGTATTTCTTGTCATTGTGTTTCCCTGGCATGGGGCCAACAATGTCAAGAGCTCATACTTTGAAAAGTAGTTGTGTGTGGATGGGAAGTACTGACTTTAGCAAGGTTTTGCAATTTGGCAAACTTTTTGCACACCTCACATTGGTCTAGAACTTCCTGGACATTGCGGTATAAGGTTGGCCACCAGGCTTTATGTTTTAGGAACTCATATAGGTTTCTGCTCTTGGTATGTTCAAGGTCTCTGTGATAGCAAAGGATAGTGTCAACTTGCTGATGTGTGGGGATGTAGGGAATGGTTGTTCAATCAGTCATTTTTCTGTGAAGAGTCCCATATACGTCAGTGAAAAGATGCTCATTCTTGATGACTGTTTCTTTGGTTATGACAGTGGTGCCAGGGGGGAACCCTTTGTCTTTTGTTTGTAACACCAGGAGAGGCCAGTCTGGGTCAAGCCCATTCTCTCCTCTTGAAGCAAAGACATACAGATGGGACAGGGCGTC
Source organism: Entomophthora muscae (assembly GCA_014839935.2). Classification (NCBI taxonomy): domain Eukaryota; kingdom Fungi; phylum Entomophthoromycota; class Entomophthoromycetes; order Entomophthorales; family Entomophthoraceae; genus Entomophthora; species Entomophthora muscae. The sequence continues at coordinate 98,601 of QTSX02006637.1, read as the reverse complement.
TGCCATGGCAAGCTTGGCCCCAGGCTTGTACTGGATGAGCATGTTAAATCTCTCCAATAGTTTCATCCACCGCGCTTGGTGGCGTGACAGATTTGCTTGAGTCTTAAAATAGATGAGTGACTTGTTATTGGTTAATGCTGTGAATTCTTCCTGGCATTCTAGGTAGCAACGCCATTTGACTAGGCAGTTCACAATAGCCAGCAGTTCCTTGTCGTGGATAGGGTATTGACACTCACCATCTGTCAACTTCCACAATTTGTAGGCTACGGGCAGGAAGTTGCTGTCACTATTTTTAATTTGTAGTACTCCCCCAATGGATGCATCTGAGGCGTTGGTTTTTATCTGGTATTCCCTGTCACGTTTGGGGTATTGCAGGATGGGAGCTGTCATGAGCTTCTCTTTGAGACGTCTAAAACAGAGATCAAATTGAGGGGTCCACACAAACTTAGACTTGGCGCCAGTTATGGCAGATAAGGGGGCAGTCAGAACGCCACAGTCAGGTATGAAACACCGTACACAGGCCATCATTCCCAAGAAGGTGCAGAGTTCCGACTTATCTTTGGGTGGTGGCATCTTGCAGATGGCCTGTATCTTTGTGGTGCTGTTCCATCAAGGGGCTGTAGAAGATAATGTTATCTAGGTACACTAGGGCGTGTTTGCCTATGTGGGGTGCAAACACTTTGTTCATGAAGGTTACAAAGGTGGACAGGGCATTGGTCATGTCAAAGTTGAGCACCACACATTTGTAGGAGCCATAATTAGTGCAGAAGGCTTTTTTAGGAATGTCTTCCTCCTTAATACAAATCTGATTGTAGCCTGCAGTTAGATCAATATTGGAGAAGACAGTGGCTCCTCCTAAGGCATCAAAGAGGTTGTCAATCAGTGGTAGAGGGTAACAATTCTTAATGGTAACTTTGTTTAGGGCGCAGTAGTCTGTGACCAGGCATAAGGTACCGTCTTTCTTAGCCATAAAGAATACAGTGGCCCCAAAGGGATATTGTGAGGGGGGATAAGTCCTTTTTCCAATGCCTCCTTGAGGTAGGTGCGTAAGGCGTTGTCTTCATTTGGAGTCAGCCTGTAGATAGGGCGCGCCTTGGGTACAGCCCCCTCGAGTTGGATAGAGTGCTGAATATGCTTCTCAGGAGGCAGCCCAGGTAACACTTCCTTAAAGATTTCTGGGTTGCGGGCCACAATGTTGCAGTCCTGAGGTGTGGAGGTACCCTTGTGGTCTTTGAAGTGTATGATCTTGTACTGGCAGGAGTCCCAGTCAATTGACTTTAAATCTTTCTTCTTGTCCTGGGTCTCTGTGATGCGCACAAAGACGTGGTTGCAGAGCAGTTAGTTCACGGAGTCAGGGTAGATTTGGTGGTTGAAATCTTCATGTTTGATGGTCAACACTGAGGTTGCCCAGTCTACGTGAGTATTGTTCTTTTGTAACCAGTCTAGTACCAGTACAATGTCAAACTTAGGAAAGTCAATGACAGGACCTTGGATGGTGGAGTGAAGGTTCTCAAGCATGACAGAGAAGGGGGCAGTTTTCCTTGTCATGGTGATGTGGTGTTCATCAGCCAGGACCACATTTTTAATCCGTGAAGGATTAATGGCCAGCTTGAACTTATCCACAAAGCTACTGTTGACTAAGGTTTGGTCTGCGCCTGAGTCCAAGAGTGCTGAGCCTGTGTAACTGCAAAAGCGGAAAGGATAGGACATCAATTTATTGGGATGTCTGGCAATGGTGTACAGTACTGGGTCTTCTGAGGGCACCTGGATCATTGGGCATTGGTCCATGTCCTTGGGTTGGTATTCATTGTTGGGCAAGTCAGGAGTTGCGTGGGGAGAGCTTGGCTTGCTTAGTGCTCTCCCCAGGCTTTTCCCTCATCTTGGTTGTCCTGCGTGGCAGTGACGCAAAAATGAGTACAGTTTGACTGGCCATTGTTTCCATTTCCATGTTTGTTAGAACCCGTGGGCTTGTGGTTGGTGTTGCTCCTGTTGCCTCCAGGAAGTGGTCAAGAGGAGCGCCTGCTAGAATGGAAATCCTTGGGTCTTTCTTGTTTCCCAGTTTGTGCCTTGTGCAGAGCATTGGATGTCTGTTCTGCTTTTTCTGCTTCACGGTATAGGCTTTGCAGGTTGGTCACCTGATCCAGGATTACATGTCTCATCATGTGCGACTTGAGAGTGTCGTAGTACATGAGGTGTGTGGCTGGAGTGTCAAAGGCCATATCAGATGGTGCACAAAGGCAGAGTTCCTTGTAGGCACGGGTGAGTTCTTTTACAGCGCCTGTCTGGGTCAGGTTCTTTACTTGGCAAATAATCATGAGCGCTGTGTCCTTTAGCACAAATCTTGCCAGGAAGTCTTGCTTAAAGGTATCCCAGTTCTTGTCAGTGTGCTCTTCATGCCACTTGTTGCACCAGGTGCCAGTGTCATGGGTCAGGCAAATGGAAATCTCTGTGATCCAAAATTGCTGTGGGCATTCCATCTGAGCTAGCTTGCTCTGGGCAGACTGGATCCATGCGGCGGCGTTGTTGTTGTTGTTGGCCCTGGAAAAAGGTTCCAAGGCGGCGCTTCATAGTCTTTGGGCTACATAGGCAGGCATGGTGGTTTTTTTGGCTTGTTGCGGCATTGCTGGCGGAGCTTGGAAGAAACCTTGTGCAGACATGGCATTGAAGGCGGGTAGCAGGATCACTGTTTTTTGGTATAGGACAAAACCATCAGGTATTGCGGTACCAGGAGTGTACAGAGTCCAGTTGGGCAGGAGGCCAGACATAATTCTGTCAAGGATTTGTTGGCCACGGCGTGTGCAGGCAACAGGCAGAATTTTTCAAGATAAGTTAGGATGGAGAACCTATCTGTGCTACCAATGTCATAACTGTGCTGTTTTAGCAGAGTTACACGGGGAAAAATATTTAGAAGATAGATAATAATCTTTATTGGGAGATAGTGATTATATAGTTCATGTGAATCAATGGATAACAGGAACATGATTGGTGATCACACAGCTGGATAAAAGAAGGGGGTGGCTTGATCCTGATAATGTGTCAAGCGCCAAAACAAGGTATCCACCATAGAGGATCATCATCTGTTCATGTTGTTGGATTTGGTAATTTGAGTTGACTTCCTAGTCTGGCTTTAAGTGACTGGATAATTGGATTGCGGGTCACAAACCCGCTTGGTTGGAACCTTGCTGGCAGGTTGAGCCTGCGGTTTCAACAATGTTATCAGTACTACTACCCCCAATATACTGAAGCAAATCCACAAATCTCAGCTTTCCAAGAAATCCTTGTCTCAGATCATTGACGCTCTTACAAACAATAAGACAGTCACAAATCCTTCCTTCTCCCTGCTAGATGGTGTGTTATACTTCAACAACCTTTTGGTAGTCCCTTCTTTGGACCTTCAACAGCTTCTAACCATCACATTCCATGACTCCCTTGCTGCAGGCCATACTGGATATAAGAAAGCCCTTTCTAAACTCCGCAATCACTTTTGGTGGCCAAAGATGTCCACTTTTGTCAAGTCATACGTCAGTAGTTGCCTAGTTTGCCAGAGAAGCAAACACTTCACCCAGAAACCTGTGGGTCTTCTATGCCCCCTTCCAGTTCCTGAAGGTCCTTGGCAGTCTGTCTCTTTGGGTTATATTGTCCAGCTTCCTCAGTCCAAAGGTTTTGACGCTATACTGGACATTGTAGACAGATTCTCAAAGCAGGCTATTTTTGCTCCCTGCAATTCTAACATTACTACAAAGCAAACTGCTTCCCTCTTTGTTAAAAACGTCTTCATCCACCATGGTACTCCAAGAGATATTGTCTCTGACCGTGGACCACAATTCCTTTCCCTGTTCTGGAAAGAGTTTATGACTCAGCTAGGTGTTCACCTTTCTCTTAGCACCTCTTATCATCCCCAGTCTGATGGGTAAACCAAACATACAAATCAGACACTAGAATGTTTCCTTTGTTTTTTTTCCAACAAGCAACAGGACAATTGGGCTTCTCACCTACCTTTAGCCCAATATTCCTACAATGCTACTCCCCATTCCTCTACCAAGATGACTCCGTTCATGGCAAATTTAGGCTACACTCCTGCCTTTGTCTCTTCTGTCACTTTCTCTGTCTGCTCCCCGTTAGCCAAAGAGTTTCTTGTCCAGCTAGAAGTCATCCATAATTCCTTAAAAGAGAATCTCTCTAAGGCTATTGAGGTTTACAAAGTCCAGGCCAACCGTCACTGTCAGGAAGGAAAGAGCATCCAAGTCAACAACCTTGTATATCAAAATACAAATAATCTTCCTATCAGATGGCCCTCTTGTGAGCTTGGTCCCCAATTCATAGGGCCTTTTCTTGTAACAGAAAAGATTGGAAAGGTTGCATACCGTGTTCAACTTCCTTCAGGGTATCACATCCACGACGTCTTCCACGTTTCCCTCCTCAAACTTCAGATTTCTCCTCCTCCTTCCCACCAGAACAACAAAGCCACTCCTCCTCATATGATTGAAGAAACTCCTGAGTATGAGGTTGACTCCATTATCAACCATTGTTATCACTATGATAAACTCCAAAAATTGGTTCTTTGGAAGGGATATTCCGTTGAGGAGAGTTCTTGGGAGCTATTGTCAAACCTTGAAAACTGTCCTAAGGCCATCAATTCTTATATCCAAGCACATACTGAGCTTGGATCTGGAGGGGGTAATGTCATGTCCTGCCCCAAAGGGCAGGCTGCTTAAGATAATTAAGTTATTTTTCATTTTTACTTAATCTTTTGGGTTATTTATTAATATTCAAAAGTTAGGTCAAATTGTTAATAATTTAGATTTTAAAGTATTCTTACCTTTGTTTTACGTGATTTGCATTCAAATTGCTGTTGTTGCTTTGACTGCCTGATTCTTATTTTACATATATTTCTACTTTTAAGTTAGAGTATTTTCATCTATATTACCTTCAAAACTCCTGCTTACGTTGTTGCTGCTTCCCCAGTTTTACCTTGCAGATCTGTGTAGAGTACTGGCTTCTGTTTCCTCTTTTTCTTGTCTCTGATTCTCCAAACTTCTCCAGTTGCTCCTCTTCTTGGCTGCTTCCTCCCTGGTGATCATTGTCAACAGAAAAGTCTTTTTTACTATAAATAAAGAGCTTTTGAAGAGTAGCTTTAAGCCAAAATTCTAAGTGATTTCTTCTCTTCAACTTTTATGATTTTTAAAAACTTCAAATTTGTAATTTTAAGAATTTTGTTTTTTATTCATTTTTTTAGTTTAGCTTTTTCCTTAAATCTAAATTGAACTTGTAAAACAACAAGCCTTAGGCTTGTTGTATCCATTTTTTTCCTTAAGAAATCTTTCAATAGTTACATGTATCAATTTGCTGATGGAGAATATCCTAATATTGATATTCCTTTAGTTACAAATTGTTCACTATTGAACACTTTATTCTATCTTCTTTGCTTAGGGTTTTTACACTCTATTACTCCATTTGTGACGCAATATAGGTTTTCAGCGGATTTCTGTAAGATCATCTTATAGACAGTACCTATGTTCTTATATCTTTTAAATTTGAATCCCAATGCTTTGCACGCTCTAGTCTATAACCTTGCACCATTATGGACAAGACCTTACATTGGGGACCAAAATACCATGACAGTCCAGTTGATACCTGACCTGAGTGAGTTTTAATCCAGGGCTGTTTTGTAGTAGTGGCAGCATGATAGAATAAGCCTCTGTGCACTGGGATGCATTTTTAAATGTATAGGCTTCAATTTGATAGTTTTTCACACTTGTTTACTCCATTGAACACTCTCATGATGGTTTTATGGGTGAACCTAATGCATTCAGTAATTGCCCAAAATATCAGCCCTGTGTGTCAAGGCCATAATATGCTGTACAATCTAATTGGTTAACTTCCTTTGGCCTTTCCTTGACACTGTGCTTGAATCTAATTGGTTGGGTTTGTTCAGTGAAACAAGGGTCTCATTTGCCAAAGGTGGATCAGTCCCAACATGTTCTTTTACAAGGGTTTGGTGATTGCCCTGATCAGTGGTGGTCTTCAGGTGGTATAAAAACAGCAATTTGCTGGGTTTGCTGACTGAAACACGTAGCTATTCATCTTCCTAGGTGTAATTAAAGCCCTGGGTGTATACATCAGCTGTGTTATCCCCTTGGTCTTGGTTTTTACCTGCCATAAGCGCTTGATACTGATGTCAATAATTGAAAAGTCACTATCATTTGCAAAAACCATCTTAAAAATGTAAGGTAATCTTGATAAAAAGAGGGATATATTTATGTTTGTGCGGTTGATATGGGTGAATTCTATTATAAAGTTACTACCATATATTTGTATGATCCTATCTGAAAGCTGGATTTTAAAGTTTGATACACTCCAAACAAGAGTTGGCGGGTTAGCTTTGGATATTTCCTTTTCCTTTTTGGGGCTTAATGTCAATTAAAAAAGTGAAAATACAGCATTTTTTGTCTGGGGTTGTTTGCTGCTTGCACTCCTTTTGTGTGCTCTCTATTTGATAATATCTGTATTCTCAATATACCTTTTCTAAAGAAATGATGTACATCTAGGTGTTGTTTGGAATCTGGAATAACCTTGGGCAAGTTTGATTTGCTCTTTATTTTGGGAGTGTATCATCTCTTTGAGTGGGGCTATGTTTTTTACTGGTGTTTGATGTGTTTTGCATTAAAAATTATTAGCAGCTTTTATCTCATGTTGTCATCAAAAAAGAACTTGCACTATTTATGTTTTGTCTCGTGTGTGACTTCAGCTTGCTTTAATCTGACTTTAGTGTGTCCATCGCAACAGCTATGAAAAGTGCATTATATTGTACATTGACACTTGGATCTGTTTTAGATCGAGCTGGATTCGATTATCCTCACATGAATAAAGCCTGCTATACAAGAATAAACATTGTTGTGCTCGAAAGTTACATATGCTGCTTTGTAATCAATAAAGGGTGTGGTATATCGTAAATATGCTTGATTTGGGAGCTCAAAGGCTTGATTCAAAGCCCGATCTGGATTCTCCTTTGTACAGATTGAATTTGCTTTTGTGCAAGAAGCCATAGCCTTTTTAAGAAGCTGAGTTCAATGCGAAAAAAATATAAAATAAATAAATTTTATTAGAATTATGTCTGCTGATCTTAGTTGTGGTTGAATTTTTTAGATCCCAGATGGGTGATATAATTTTGAATTTACAAGTGTAAGGAATCAATAGACGAATTATCTGATTAATCACTCTTCACATCTGAGAAACCTCTTAGATCAAACAGATATCTAGATAATCACATGGTAAGCTACGTTCACAACCAGATGTACTATTTATGAGTAGTATGTTTTTCAATAAATAGCCTTTTGGTTGTATTCTTAATCGGATTGTTCTGACGAGCGTAGTTTATTTAATGTAAAATTTAAGTTTGAATTAAATTTAGCTACGCTTGAGATTACTTCAACAACAATGTTGGTTTTGGAGATATGATATTCCATCAGCAGTTTTAAATTAAAAATTTAAACTGTTATTTGAATTTAGTAGGTCATAACTTTGCGGATGGCTTCGTAGCAGCGAGTCATGTCTGGAAGATAAAACTTTTCAAATACAAGAGGAAAGGGAGTATCGTGGCCAGTGACTCGAGTTATTGGGGCTTCGAGTCTAAGGAAACAGCGCTCTTGGATCGATGCAGCAATTTCCGCACCAAAGCCCATGGTTCGGGGGGCTTCATGGGCGACAACCAGTCTGCCAGTTTTATTGACCGAGGCTTCAATGGTAGCAACATCCCAGGGATAAATAGTTCGCAAATCAATCAACTCACATGAAAGGCCAGGTAGTTTTGCTTCTGCCATCTGTATAGCGTTCTCCAGTGCGTATATCTGAGATCCCCACCCGAGCACAGTGACGTCATTGCCTTGTTTGAGTACTTCCGCTTTGCCGAGAGGAAGCTCGTAATCTCCCACTGGGACATGTTCGACTGGATGGTTATGCAATGCTCAGTTTCGATGCTTACCTGCTGACCTGTAAAGAATCTTTGGCTCGAAGAACAGCACTGGGTTGCGGTCGCGGATCGAAGCCAGGAGAAGCCCCTTAGCTTGGATGGGCGAGCGAGGAATAACCACTTTCAAGCCTGAGGCATGAGGGAAGAAAGCTTCAGGAGACTGCGAGTGATAGGCCCCACCATGACCTACCGCTGAAATAGGCGATCTGATCGTGAGACCACCCACATCGAATATGCCACCTGAGCGGTAACGATACTTTGCTGCTTCGTTAACCAGCTGCATTCAAAGTTAAACCTTGTCTGAGTAAAACCTTGCCTGATCAAAAGCTGGGAATATATAATCTCCAAACTGAATTTCTGCTATAGCAGTATGGCCCATAGACGCCACACCAATGCCGAACCCAGCAATTCCCTGTTCGGTCAGTGGGGTATTGAAGACTCGATCTTTGCCTAACAATATTAGCACAAACCCCAGATTCACACAAACCAAATTTTTCTGCAAGGCCAGAAGTACATCTGAAGACCCCACCAAAGGCGACATCTTCTCCAAAAACAAGAGCGGTCTCGTCTGTTGCCAAGGCGATTGCCATGGCATCATTCACTGCCGTGAAATAATTCATCTTAATAGTCTCACCTGGTGATATTTTAGTCTAAGCATCTATAATTAAATACCGTATTCCATCCCTGCCTCGCGAAGCTCAGGGTTTTTTAAAGCCGCGTCATGGTTTCCCTTGATCAGCTTAGAGTGAGCTACACCAGGGTGAAAACCACCAGCTGGCAGCGGTTGGTTGGAAGTAGTTCCTAGAGCCCCTGGCACTGCATGAAAATTACGTATGTTCTAGATTAAGGCAGCAATTAAAAACAAACGAAAAGTAGTTTATATCAAAAGACTTCAATATGAAAATCCTCATATTAAACCTTTGGATAAAGTTTACCAAAAGATTAGAAACCCGGGATCCTCCAAGCCTGGCGAATTTTAACATCTTTGATTGATTAGAAGATTATAGAGAATAATGAAGCAACAGAAGGAAATGACTAGACTGTACAATTAAGATTAGGTAAAGAAATCTAGTTTCTAAATATCGACCACAACATATAGTTACATGTCTAAAGTATCCTCATAGATCTTTAAATGCCTTCACTGCAAACTTCTTACAACTGCGAACTGAACTCAGATATCAGAAGCTCTACATGACCACCCGCTATACACGAAACTTAATTCACATTTCCCACTAGGGGCTACAACCTTCAGTTGACTTTTCTTCATTGGTGCAGTTTTACATGCCTCCAGCGTGACTACCAAATCGGACGCTTTTGTACGATATCGTAGCATGCCTTTGCCAGCTATTTCATCCACAGAAACCGGTCACACCAGCCGTGGACCAAAGGTTTGAAACATTAAATTCATATCTCTACTGCATCCTAATCCCATCGGTCTATTTCGGTTTCACTTTTCCTGTTAATCCTCCGAAGCAGATGAACTCACTCGAAATCCATACTGGCTTTCACCGCTAGATCGTAGGGCTGAATTTTGAACGGAACCAGGGGAGACTAATAGCCCCAAATCTGGATCAAAGCAAATTAGTGTTGCAACCGAGTTTCCAGAATCACCTGCTAATGTATCTAATGTTATGGGTTAATCTGATGACAATATTGAATGGTGGGTACTTCATCCTAATTAGGAGCGCTACCAATCCGACTTGCTGATCCTCGCATGAGTTATTCCTCGGTTTTGAACCTTACATGGAACTTCCCACTATGCCACCCTTTTGTGGCTTTCCCCATATGGTATATTAACCATAATGTTCTACAATAAATGATATCTTATTCTTATTATTTTGTCCTTTCTATTGGACTGTTGTCTTCCCCAATTCCAAATACTGAATCCTCATTGGTTCAGTTGCAACAGTGGTAGCAGCGGTAGGTTGACGACCTACCTAAAACAAAATTCCCCCTAAGAAAGGACAGAGTACAGGCTGTATGGCTACTCCCCAACAAGAGACTTTCCTGCCAATCCCCGAGGGGGACATCCCCGACGGGTATAACATCTATCAAGACCAGCTAGTCCTCACAAGTGTGTACAATTGGCTCCGCCTCGGGCAGCGTGACACCAGCTTCACCCCGCCCCAGTCAGACCTGTCCCAACGCATGCTCAACCTTTAGCTAGAATCCTTTGCGGGGGGCGTTGAGGGGGCCAACATTGTCAGTTGGCTCCAATCTACCAAAACCTGCCTCTGTATCTATCAGGTCCCTGAGCCTATGTGGGTTGCCACGGCGTCTGGCCGCCTCACGGGGCCTGCCGCCGTGTGGTTCACCAACTGGTCCAGTCAGGAACTCGACATTACCTGGGCGGCATTCTGAGACGCCGCAAAGTCCCTCTATAGCAAAACCTTCTCCCCCATTGTTGTGGGAACTCCTCTTCTAGCAATCAAACAAACTGATTCCGTTCCTGAGTACCTTGCCGCCTGGAAACAAGCTCTTGCTGCCGCCCCCAAAGCTGTGACTGACGGAAATGCAATGCTACTCACTCTCATCATCAATGGGTTAAAACCCCATATCTGTAAGTGGGTCCCTGTAGGTCACTGCACCTCCATTGATGGCTGCTACAAGGCCATTGTGGAGGCTAACAACCAGGCCTCAGTGGGCTTTCACTGTACCAGTGACGCTCCATCCCAACCACGTACAACACCTGGCAATGGCCACAATCAAGTGGGCCGCCGTCAGCCCTGTCAGCAGGATAATGGGACAAAACGCCCCCGCAAGGGGGAGCTCCAGCTAGCGCAGATTGAGGAGCAGGGAAAAGCCTGTGGGTTGTAGCGACAAGAGGCCCTGCAACCCCACCTGACCCATCCTCTCAATCCTTGCTTGCAAAGAACCCCTGTGACTACAACATCCATGAAGTTGAAACCCTGGATGTCTTCCAAGTCCACAGTGACGACCTCGTACTACAAGCGAGCCACTCCTCAAATAAAGTAACCCACTTATCCTATCCCTTCTGTTTCTGTGGGAACACCCACAAATTACTGGTAGATACCGGGGCTGACCACACTATGGTGGACCAGGTGTTTTGCCTACTCCTAACAACTGGACCAAGTGCCTAGCAGGTTCAAGGCAGTACAAGTAGCTGACTCCTGCAGAGTTGCAATTATCCACAGGACGGTACCCTTCTCTGTGAGAATGGGAAACATCCAGGTTAAGCTCTCTGGGCCAATCATGGCCGGGCTCAGCCACGACGTAATTGCTGGCCTTGAATGGCTTCAGCACAACCATCCCTACATTGACTGGGATACATCTGTCATCACCCTCAATAGAAATGGGGTGGGGTTTCAGATTTACCCTGTGAAAATGAGCAAGTTACTTCATGATACTGTTTTTGTCAGAATAACAGAGACAGGCTTGTACAATTTCAAGGGGGGAAGCTAGACTTTAATTAATGCTCAGTCAAAGTTATCCACGCTGAACCATCTGCAATCCCTCCCTTGACCTCCTTGCCACCACCAGCGCTTGCTGCCCTCCTTGAGGAGTACAAGGATGTGTTCAGTGAGACACTTGAACAACTACCTCCTCCCTGGGAGATCCAGCACACTGTACAACTCCAAGGATTGTTACCTAAAGCACAACCATTATATTGTCTTACACCAAAGAAAGATGAGGCCCTCCACCAGCACCTTATGGACGCGCTTGATAAGGGCTTCATTTGCCCCTTGCTCTCTCCATACGGGGCAGCTGTCTTCTTCATAGCCAAGAAGGACGGGTCCCTTTGTTTGGTCACAGACTACTGCACCCTAAATGAGGTGACGGTTAAAAATAAGTATTTCCTGCCGCTGATTGACAACCTGTTTGATACACTTGCAGGTGCAAAGGTCTTTAGCAAGATTGATCTCACTGCAGGGTACAACCAGGTCCGCATTGCACCAGGAGATGAGGCAAAAACTGCCTTCTGCATGTGTTACGGGTTGTTTGAGTGTTGTGTCATGAACTTTGGAATGATCAACGCTCCTTCCACCTTTGCCATGTTGATGAACAAAGCATCTGAGGAACTTATTGGAAAATGTATGATTGTGTACCTTGGCAACATTATTGTCTTCAGTCAAGATCAAACCACACACTTCCAACACCTCTGTGCTGTCCTCAACACCCTTTGTAAAAATCAGCTAAAAGCTAAGCCCTCCAAATGCAAGTTCCTCAAGTTGGAGCTGTTATCCCTTGGGCACATCATCTCTGCCCAAGGGATAAAGCCCGACCCTGCCAAAATCAAGGCAATCACTAGCATGCCGCCCCCCACTGATGTGAGCCAGGTGCAGACATTCTTAGGCATGGTTGCCTATGTGGGCAAGTTCATTCCCAATTGCGGAGAGCTAATTGCCCCTCTCACTGAGCTTCTCAATACCAAACAGCGCTTCCATAGGATCCCTGCCAGAGATCAAGCCTTTGAGATGTTGAAGCAAAGGCTCACAACAGCACCAGTACTGCAGTTCCCCATTCAAACTGTCAGTACAAACTCAAGACTGATGCCTCTGAAAGGGCCATAGGGGGTGTGCTAAGGGTAGAAACTGACAATGGTGTCTTCCTCCCCATGGAATACAAGTCCAGGAAACTTACCAACTTGGAACAACACTATCCCATTCATGATAAAAAATTGGCAGCAATTGTGCACTGTGTTGAGAAGTGGCACTGTTACCTGGAAGGTGCTACCTTCTCACCCCGCGTTCTGACAGACCACAAGTTGCTCCAGTACTTCAACACACAGTCCCACTTGACACGCTGCCAAGCAGGATAGGTTGAGCGTCTATTCACTTACCAGTTGCGCATTGAGTACAAGCCTGGGAAGGAACTTGTCACAGCTGACACCCTTTTGCAACTCTACGTAGCGTCCATCACTGGAGACAATGATTTGGATCCAGATTGGCCCATGCTCTATCTCTGCCCTGAGGCAACTCACTACGAGGACCTTAAATTGGTAACCATCTCCAAGCTGAAGAACAACAAAAGTCATTTCACCACCAATGCTGGTAATGTCTGCCGTCGGGCAGAGACAGGTGAGAAGACGCCTTACATTCCCACCACGCAACGAGGTGACATAATATTGCACTACTGCCAAACCCTGGGTCATATAAGAGGGTGTAACCTCTTTGAGATCATGAAACAAAAGGTTTGGTGGCCGCGCATGCGTCAAGACATCTTGGATCTCCTCAAAACATGCATGCTGTGCAAAAAAATACGCCCAAACCTGCACCCCCAAGTCTTTCCTGCCCATCAAGGCCATGGAACCCTTTGAGCAGTAGGCCCTTGACATTGTGAGGCCACTCCCCAAAGACAGACTAGGGAAGAAGTACATTATCACCACCATCAACTACTTCACTCACTGGCCAGTGGCCTGGGCGACAACTAACCAAACCACCACCACCATCACCCTCTTCATTGGCAAGGAAATTATGGCCCACTTTGGACAACCCAAACGTCTCATCACAGATGGCGGCCCCAAACTTGTTGGGCATGTCATGAAAGCTTACTGCGCCAAGAACGCACTCCAATGCATAGTTACAGCCCCCTACCATCCTCAAGCCAATGGACACGTAGAACAGTTAAATGGCTCACTGGTTCAGCTGATTTCCAAGCTCTCACAAGAGCACCCCAAATCCACATGGACTGAACACCTGCCCACTGCTCTACTTATCCTACAAGCAAGAATCAACAGGGGCACGGGGTTTAGCCCCAGCACCCTGGCCTTTGGGACACCTGACAGTCTGACAGGGGTTGAACAGGGAAAGCTACAGTCCAGAGTTCCCAAAAAGCCTCCCCTAGTAACAACCCCATCCCTAGAACAATGGCGCGCCAAATCCCGGGAAATTAAACACAAGCAAATTGAAGGAGGGACAAAGCACCTCAAAGCCAGGTACGCCGTAGGCAACCCCGTCTACACCCTCAACCCCAATTCTGCCAAGTTGGAATCCAACCACCTAGGCCCCTTAAAGATAGCTGCTGTCTATGAAAATCATACCTATCAACTCAAAGATGCCCAGGGGAATACCAAAAAGCTTCACCATGATTGCTTGGGCCCCTGCTGCGCTATTCCCACACAAAGGTTGTTTGCGCGGACCTTCCACAGACTCCGGTCTTGGTGTCTGATGACAAGCAGGGGGCAAGGGGGAGTGTTGCAACCAAGTTTTCAGACTTGCCTGCTAACGTATCTTACAATACATAGGGGGCACTTGATGAGCCGCCCCTTGACGTTTTAATGTTATGGATTAATCTGATGACAATATCAAATGGCAGGTACTTCATCCTAATTAGGAGTGCTACCAATTTGACTTGCTGATCCCCACACGAGTTATTCCTCAGCTTCAAACCTTACATGGAACTTCCCACTATTTCACCCCTTATGGCTTTCCTCATATGGTATATTAACCATAATGTTCTACAATAAAAAATACCTTATTATTATTATTTTGTCCTTTTTATTGGACTGTTGTCTTCCCAAATTCCAAACACTGAATCCTCATTGGTTCAGTTTCAATATTAGCATTAAATCCAATCAGTACAGTAGTTTTCAAAGCTCAGGCGCTGAGAAAAAACTCATCAGTAACCAAAAACAACTGGGATTTAGATGAAAATGATTCAGAAGGAAACAAAATATAAGTGAACCTGAATCTATTGATAATCAGTATATATATTATTGATTTTAATTTCATTTGCATCCTAGTTGATTTTGTTTAAATCTCAAATGTTTTCAGTTAAATCTCAGTTGCTTTTGCTTAAAGATGAGTTTTTTCTCTTAGTGCTGTTGCAACATCTTTGATTAATCCCTCTTGGGTAATTAACACCCCAGTAGTTTGCCAAATGAGGCACCAAATGACTCACTGACTAATCATTAAGTCTGTGGCACTTGTATCATTTGCCCATCTAAAACAGGGATCAAACATTTGAGTCCTAAGAGGAACACTACTTGGATAAGCCCCATGACCACCATGACGTACATGGACAACATGTGGCTTCTCAAGATACTATATAATACTCTAAACTAATATCTAATAAAGTATCATTCTCCTCTTAATTTTCCTCTTTATCTCATTTATTATGCTTCTCAGAAGTATATACTTGGCACTAGTATAAAAAGTTCCAATACTCTTAATAAAGATCATCTTATTCCAAATACCATCTTTTCTCCTTTCTGGACTGTTATATTCCCCCAAACCAAATACTGAACTATAACTAGATCAGACACAGCAATGGTAGCAGCCATAGGTTCAAATAACAACCTACCTTTAAGGAGTACCCCAAGAAAGGGCAGCATGACTAACTGTCCCTGAGAACCTTTAATGCTGATCCCCAAAGGAGACCTTCAGTTGGAACCAATAGAGGTACTGGGGAGATTCTGAGGGTTGTAAAGGTAACAGACTTTGAAACCTTGCCAACAACCCACTCACAATATCCCCTCTTCAAGAACCCCTCTGATTACCATGTTTTGCTTTTGTATTGTATCCTGATCAACATTTCTGGCTTGAATAACTGTGCTTGATGTTAAAGGATGAATTCAATTTTAACTCTAAAGTTTCAAGCAAAGCTTTAAGAAACAGAACTGAAACAGCTTTTAGGGTTGTCCACATGGAGGATGCTACATTCAGACAGTTTAAATCCCAATGGTTGCCTCACCAAGTAGCTAGCTTGGCCCTCTTCTGACAAAATTCAAATGACCTAACTTTACAGGATAGTTAAGCTCTGAATGGGACTGCACTTGGCCTATCCCTGTTGTCTATGTGGCATTACCCACTGTCTTGCTGTAGATACTGGAGGGGGCCACATCATTCTTGACCAGGGATTTTCTGACAATCATCATCTTGAATGTGCCCCTAGCCACTTCAAAGCCTTATGGGTGGATGCCTTTAGAAGGATTATATAATGGTGGAGTCTTGCTGAAACTCTGAAGTGTCAATCAAATGAGGGGTTAGGATCCAAATTCTTAAAATCATTTAGCAACAAAACCAGCCTCTGTGTCAAAATTTTCAAGTGTTAAACTTCAAGCAGAGGCACTGGGAGCAGATAAATAAGAAAACCCAGGGAAAAAATAATGAAAGACACATTTTGAAGAAATAAAACAGGAATTTTCAAATAAACAATCTGACAAATTATTCAACCATTTCCTCAGTTTTGGACTCAGGGGTTGCAGCAAGCAGCCTGGAGCCTATGGACACCTCAAAGCTGACACTGTGGTTCAGGAAAAGCCATACAGGCATATAAGTTAGCAGGAGCTCCATTTTCATGGAGAATTTTTGACCCCAAACTTAGAATCTGCTGGTTTGAAATACTTATGGTTTTGTTGAACTACTGGGGTAGTCCTGAGATCCAACCCAGCTCACATGGCAACAGGGGTAAAATTGAATCCCTGGCAGTTGACAGATTGTTGACTACAAAGGAGTCAAATACCAGGTATGTAAATCACTATGTAATTTTTGGTTAAGCAATTTAATCTATTTTTAACTAATAATTAGGGATTGTGAACCCCCCCCCCCAAAAAAAGCACATAATTTGTTTCTGTTTAATAATTCTGTTAGTTCAAAGAACAAATTAAGAGTTAATTCATATGTAAAATTACCATTCATAATTAAAACCACTTATGATCAACTCTCTATACGTAAAAGTAGCTAAGGCAACACTTTTTAAGCAAAAAAAACAAATTTTATAAATAAAAACACATCTAAAATTATCATTTTTACTATATACTATTACATATTTATTATTATCCACAGCTGTGAAGTATGCTCCCAAGCATAACTATACTGTATTTAGTAGTATATTCTTTGATCAGCTAACTTGCTTGACTTACATTATGTCTATTCCAGATTTCAAGATCAAATTGTGCCACATAAATTAAGCCTAATTTATTAATGGATTTTTCATGTAATTTATTGAATAAATAAATTCAACTCCCCCTGTTCAAAGGTATCTACTTGCCACATATGTAGTTTAACATTTAAAAAATCAAGGGCCAAGATCTAAGCTTAAATTAATAGGTGTCAAACTATGGGTGCTGGTCAACGCCCACCAAATTGACACCTTATTGGGGTGACTAAAAATAGATCTTCATAAATTTTTAATACACACTAGGGTAAATAATCCACTCACAGCTTCTCTCTACATAATACTATCACTAATATATACCTTTCTGTTCATTTGCTTTTTTAACTTATGTTGCAACATCTATAGTAGTTTTAAAACCTATGGCAACAAGCAAAAAAAAGTTCAGATCTAAACAAAATGAACTCAGATTTAAACAAAAATAGCTATTCCTTAAACAAAATTAAAACTCAATGAACTTATATTAATTTACAATAGATTTAGGTTAGTTTCAATTTTGTTTAAAGATTAGCTATTTTTGTTTAAATATGAGTTCATTTTGTTTAGATCTGAACTATTTTTGCTTGTTGCCATAGGTTTTAAAACTACTATACAACTACTCCCTCTTGGGGAATTAGTTCCCCAAGTGACTCACCAAATGATTTGCCAACTAATCATTAAGTCAGTGGCACTGCTATCATTCAACCATCTATTGCGGAGATCAAACTTTTTAAATCCTAAGCGGAACACAACTTGGACAAGTCTTGTGACTTAAGAGGAACAATCAATTGGATAAGCCCCATGACTATCATGAAGTACATAGACAGTATGTGGCTTCCCATGATACTATCAATATCCTATATTCATATCCAATAAAGTATCATTCTCTTTTTAATTTCCCCCTTTATCTTGTATATTATACTTCTAAGAAGTATATACTTGACAGTGGTAGCACAGGTAGGTTACCCGCACCTACGCAACTTAAAAGAAGAATTTCCCCCAAGAAAAGAATACAGCAGATGGCACTCCCCACAGGCTGGAGAGATTATGAAGAAGGACAGGACATCCCTATGGGTTTTGTTGTCTTCAACAATGTCCTTGTACCTATCAAAAGGTATAATCCTCAACACCTGTGGCATCCTGAACCTGCCTCCAACTCCAATCCTGCAGACAACTGAAATACCCAACATTGTATTCCAGCGCCTATGCTCAGAAGAGATTGGAACATTTGCAGGACTACATTGAGAGAACGCCAATATCTGGATTTAAAGCACACAAAACAAGTTTACACAATTGGGCTATCCCCACAAACTCTGGGCCAGTTAGATTGCCCTCCGCGTAACAGGGGCTGCCTCACGCTTTGTAAGAAAATGGTTTGACCAACATTCTGATCACAGTGAAGACTGGGATATGTTCAAAGCCACCTTCCTCAAAAGGTTTGCCATAAAGGGCTCCAACTTGGTGATCATGTCAGAACTCAGAACCTTCAAAATGACAGCAACAATCAAGGAGTACATTGCATCCTACAAAGATCTATGTGCCTGAGCTCCCAACACCATTAACTTTGACAAAGCTGGACCACAATTTAATTTCTACGATGGCCTCCCCACACACATTAGATGTCAGTTTGACATGATACACCACAAGAACCTTTAGGATGTGTTCTTAGAAGGAAAACACACCACACAGAAATCTGACAACCTAAATGTAGCAAACAAACAAAAGGAAAGTCTCACAGCAAAGAAGGACCCTTGACCTAATATGCAGAACAACTGAGTTAATAATACCCATCATCAAAACAGGAATCACACCGCTCAAGTTAATCAAGCAAGTACTAATGGCACCAACAAGGAGGGGAAAGCTCAGGGGAGTGCTTATGCAAGTTGTCCTTCCCCACTTTACAAGACTTGTACAGGGACCAAGATTTGGACTCAATCACCATGATCCAAGTACCCTCCAGCAATCCTCTACTGTTTGCTGCCCAAACTGGAAATAAACTCCTTACTTATTATTTCTGCTTTAGCAGATACCAGGGTACAGCACTATTTGATACTGGAGCAGATCAATCCCTTGTTAAAAAAAGTTTGCCAACTTTATGAAATTACCAACAGTTTGAAGCAGTGTCAGGAAAGTCATCATGGAAGATAACAGAAGCACACCAGTCACTAAAGAAACAAGGCCTTGCTGCGCCCAAATTGGAGATGTGCAAACAACAATTAGCAGCCCCATAATACCAATCCACAAGTGCAATGTTGTACTTGGGCTGGACTAAATGAGAAAGACCAAACCTCATATCAACTGGGATAGCACTATCCTTGCCATACAACAAGGCAAGATGCATCACCATGTATACTCAACCCATATTAACACACTTATGAGAGACCATGTATTTTTAAAAATAATGGAAACAGAAGAGGAGACAGACCCCAGCAAGATCAATTGGAATACCTGTAGATATGAAATCATCTACTTTAAGAATACATAATCTAGACGTGAACAGGACTTTATCCGTGATCAGCTTGTCAAAGAGTTCCCTTCCGCTTTCTAAGAAACTTTACCAGAACTACTGCCCAATAAGGGCATACAGCACAAAAGTGACCTTAAGGGAAGTATGCCAAAAGCACACCCTATTTACTGCCTAACGCCACAATAAGATGGCGCCCTAAAAGCCTATCTTGACAAAGCACTTAAAAAAAGACACATAAGACCTTCTAAATTGCCTTTTGGTACGGCTGTCTTCTTTATAGCAAAGAAAGATGGAGGACTCTGCCTGTTCACAGACTACAGGGAGCTCAACAAGGTCACAATTAAGAACAGGTATCCCCTTCCCCTGATTGATGACCTTTTTGATGCCCTGGGGGTCCCAAGTCTTCACAAAAATTGACTTGACAGCAGGTTACCACCAAAGTTGCGTGAAACCAGAGGACATACCAAAAGCAGCCTTCAGAACAAAATATGGTTCCTTTAAGTGTGTGGTCCTTAACTTCAGCATGAAAAACGCTCCAAGCACCTTTGTAACCTTTATGAATGAAGTCTTCAGGGAACACATCAGGAAAAGGGCAATCATCTACCTAGACAACATAATCATATACAGTCCAACCATAGAACAATACTGGAAAGACGTCCGCCTAGTCCTCTGCACCCTTCAAGATAACCAATTTATAGCCAAGCCCTTGAAATGTGACTTTTTCTCAGCAGAACTCACATTTTTAGGACACATTATCAGTAAGGACAGAATAAAACCAGACCCAGAAAAGATACATGTCATAACTGATATGCCAGCGCCGCAAAATAAGAGTGAGCTTTGTACATTCCTAGGAATGGTAGCCTATGTCTGAAGAAAATATCCCTGACTGGGGTGCCTTGAATGCTCCCCTATCTGCAATCACAGGCAAGACAACCAAATTCAAATGGGCACCACTAAGAGACTAACATTTCTGACAACCAAAAGAGTGTATGGTCACTGCCCCCTTTTACAATATCCAAACTGCAAAGGAGTATACAAGCTAGAAACTGAAAAATCTGACTACACAAAAGGAGGAGTACTTCAAATTCAAACTTCAGAAAAGGAATTCCTCCCTGTAGTATATTAATCATAAAAACTGTCCAAAGGTCAACAAATATACCCAATGCATGACAAAGAACTGATAGCCATTGTTCACTACTTAATGAAGTGCCAATGCTATCTGAAAGGTGCACAAATATTCAAAGTGCTAACTGCCCACAAGTAACTGATATTATTCAAAACTCAAAAACACCTATCAATAAGACAAGCTGAATGAATGAGCCTTATACAAAGGTACCCCATGACAATCAAATACAAGCCAGGCAAAGAACTGCTTACTGCAGACACCCTATCAAGGCTATACTGTAAATATCTCCTATGCACTGATGGAGACCCTAATTGGCCCATGTTAATAATGGGGAATCTTCAAGAGAGGTTCCCACCTGGTACACCAATGGACATTCAAGAGAAAGTCCTCAAGAACAAGCATCTGTTCAAAAATGTATATGGCACTCTACACCACATACTTCCAAGTGGTGATACTGTACCCTACGCCCCATCAACACAAAAGATTGATACCATCTGTTGTGCTGGGAGTATGGGGGTGACTCATTTCTGTAATAGGGCACAGAGTACTTGGCTTGAATACTGTCATATATGAGGATATGATTAGTATTGTGGCAGAAAAACATATAGGAAGAGGAATCAATATTTAATTTTGAAGATTGGCTTCTGATCACGCAGAAGCACTTTTAATAAGTCAAAAAGTATTTTATTATTATTAGGGGAAAAGTATTTATACCCTCTTGGGGAGCATCTTCCTGAGCTGTTGGTAATATCTTCTAGGACATTCTAACACACTCTTATTTTGGGTAATTAGTGATCTAGGTTTGGCTGTTTTGAACATGCCAACCAATGAGATTTAATTGCTTCACCCAGCACAGGTGGTCCTTGCTGGCGTGGGGGTTTGGTATATTTTGGGGTCATTCATCCTGCTTAATTTTTGTCCCCATGTTAGCTCTTTAGAAATACAGTCAAATTAGGAAATCTAAGATTATGGGGAATCAAACCCAGCGCCTCAGCATTTGATGTAAAAGTAAGGTGGTGTTGTGGCGCCTGCAATATTTGCCAGACAGTGCCGCAGCGCTTGCAATAATTTTCAGTTGGCGCTTGACGTAAAAGTAGTTTGGCGCTTTGGCGCCTAATCCAGTTGCTAGGCGGCGCCACGGCACTTGTGTATTTTTAAAGTGCCGCGGCGGCAAATCATGTATCATTTAATTGCCGCAGCAGCACTTATTATTGGCTAGTTTAAAGTTCAGGTCAGAAGACTACTGCTGATCCAGTATGCATATAGTTTATACTACCAATTTATGTTATTTGGTAGCTGCAATTCATATCCACGAGCTCTGTCATAATTAGTATCATTGTATTTTGTACTACTAATTTATGGATTTGGTTGTAGCAATCCCAATCTGTGGGCGCTGTCATAATTGACATCATTTCTTGGTCAAAATTCCCAACACCATCCTTTGATACCACAGAGATATGTGACACACCCATAGTATGAACTTGCATGAATACCTCAAGACACACTACTGGTGGCCCAACATTCTGGACAATATCAAGGAAGTACTAAAGCAATGTGAAGTCTATGAAAAGTATGCCCGCTTCAAGGCACCACCCAAATCATTAATACCAGTGTCAATCACACAACTTTTCAAAGTGTGGTCACTGGATATTTTAGGACCAATGCCTGGCAATAAAAAAAGTACATTATAACATCTATCAACTATGCAACCAGGTGGCCTGTAGCACAAGCTACAAAAGAACACAAAGGTAATGATGTAAGACAATTTGTTGGCAAAGAGATAACAGCTAAGTTTGGCAAAGCTGAACTCCTGATTACAGACAGAGGAACTGAACTTAATGTCATTGACATCACTGTCTACCTTGCCAAGAATGGAATAAAACACACCATATTGAGCCCCTATCATCCACAAGCAAATGTAAGAGTAACAAGACTAAATGGCTCTCTAGTAGAAGCCCTCATTAAGTTATCTGCCAACAATCTAAAAGCCTGGGTCAACATGCTACCAACAGCACTTATTGTGAGAAATGGGGAGAAGGTTAATAGGAAATAAAACCAAGCTCTGAACAATAAAAATTGTGGTTTCAGCAACAACCAAAAGGTTGTTACCAACAGTAACTGGGAGGTCAGAGGGGGGAAGGAATCAACTGAACACCAAAAGCAACAGAAAAAACCAAATGGCCAGATTAGACTAACAAATTCCAAAATTTATTAGAGTAGAGAATGATGAAGCAAGGTGCTTTACAACTCTTGCATTCATTTAAAGGAATGTGATGTAATTTGGATGGGAAGTTTAATATTCAAATCTGATTGACCAATGATATGAGGGAATATGGATGCATCTCTTGAGGCAGGAAAATCCAGAAAAATCCAAATGGACAAAATCAAAGGGAAAACTGACTCAACTAAAAATTGAGGAACTTGTCTTGAATGCAATTACCACTGCTCCTGGATGCTCTTGCACATGATATTTAACCAGAGGTGTCTCTTGGGTGGGTTAAGCAGGGCATCTTAAAAAAATTCTTCAAGTAATAGTGTGAGGACCTTTGTTGGGGCTTTTTCAGTAAATATTTGGAAAATATCCAGGAGTAAGTTGGAAGAGATTCTCAAGAATTTGGTGAGGATTGAATTAGAGGCCCAATGTGGAGGCGTAACTTTACACTTATGGTGTGCAGAACACAAGTTAACCGCAATACAGGCAAAAGCCCATATGAACTTGTCTATGGGCATAAGCCTGCCATTGTTAGCACTACCTCAGGACCACATTTACCTCTACCTAAGAAAGTACCAGACAATAGTGATCCTGACATACAGCGTGCTAGAAAGGACCAATAAGACATGGAAAAGAAAAGAGTTGAGAGAGAATTAATCCCACTACAACAAGAACACTTCCAAGTCAAGGACAAGATCTGGGTTGTCAATCATGACATGCACAAGTTGGATCCAGGGTTATGAGGACCAGGCATTGTCATGGAACTCAAGCCCAACAATACCTAACTTGTCAAGGGCATTGGAACTCAAACAGAACTCAAGCGTATGCACCACAATTTCCTCAAGCTATGTAAAGCAAGAGCAGCACAACGTAAATCCTGGCTCCCTGTACCCAATACCAAACTAGATCAATACCAAGCCCATATTCCTGACACTCCCAAGAAAATTCCCAAGGCTCCACCTTCCAGCACCCCAGGGGGAGATGTTGCAACATCTATAATTACTCCCTCTTGGGGAATTAATTCTCCAAGTAATTTGCCAAATGATTCACCAACTAATCATTAAGTTAGTGGCACTGCTATCATTTGACCATCTATTATGGGGATCAAAGATTTCAAATCCTAAGTGGAACACAACTTGGACAAGCCTTGTGGCTTAAGAGGAACAATCACTTGGATAAGCCCCATGATTACCATGACGTACATGGACAGTATGTGGCTTCCCATGATACTATATAATATCCTACATTCATATCCAATAAAGTATCATTCTCTTCTTAATTTCCCCTTTATCTTGTTTATTATACTTCTAAGAAGTATATACTTGACACTTATACTTTATTTTTATTTATTTTTTGTATATTTAAAGCTGCCTTGCTTTTGGGTTAACTTTTGAACCTTTTTTTAAATTAAGCAAGTTTTATATGTAAAAAATATATTAATTTTGATTTTTTTGGTCAACTCTAGGAAATTCAACAGTGATAATTCAGCTTTTTTCATTTGACAGTGAGAATTAGGGTTTTTCAGCTGTTCAACGGTGCCAAGCTTGACACTTTACTAATTTTTGGATGTTTAACCCCCAATAAAGAAATTCCCACATATCAACTTATTTTTTTGCAAATATGTTCTATTATCCTCCCTACTACTCCCTATATAATTTTTATACATTTTAGTTTATTTTTAAATATCTTTTTTCATTGATTTAGCCCTAAGATGTCATGATGAACCTAACATCTTTGAGGCTTCATCAAATAGCACATATTTTCTATGTTTTTACCCTTTAAATCCATACTTTATTTTTCTATTTTGCTATCCTTTACTTTTTATACCTTTTCTCAATAAATAAGTCTTTCCAAGTTTAATTTTTACTTATATTTTGTTTTTCTTTACCTCTTTATGTTTTTTATATCTTTAATATTCTTTTATTTACAATACTAAACCTTTTTAGACCAGATCATCTAAAAACAACAAGCAGCCCAATTGAAAATCCTCCAAGGGCTCAAAGGTCCCTGCCATCACCACCAAGCGTACCAAGAATCCCAACAAGACCAAGACTACCTCTTCCTCAACCCCATCTCCCCTCCACTCTCTCTCCCCCCCACAATTCCTCCCCTAATAAAAGCAATGATGATCTCACCAATTACTCTTTTTACCAGTCCAAGGTTGACTCAGAGCCCACTAAAGAACAGTGTGCCAAGAAGGGAAAGGCTGCCAAGGAACCTACCTCTTCTTCTGGAAAAAAGAAGGAGGCCTCCAAGCAGGCCTCAAAGAACCCCTCCCCTCTCCCTGATGGCTCTTCTCCCCTCCCTTCTTCTGACTCCCAATATGAGCTGGAGGAATACTATAAGAAGTTTAAAGCTTCTGGCCATGTGTCTTGAAATCCACTGGTCATCCACAACATCTGTATTGTGGACAGGGAGTTCAAAGTTCTCAAGTGCTTCCCCCGCTACTTCCCAATGATGTCTGTGAAGGGCGGCCCTGGCTACATTGCAGATAATTACACCTTCAATTGTAATAATCAAAAGCATGCCACCAAGAGCAAGCGCTTTGTTTGTGAGGATAAGTCTTATGGGGCCTGCCTGAACACCAAAGGCTGGGAACAGGTCACAGCTGAGAAGGGGGAACACACCTGTGAGCCCCCTAATAACCTTATCACAAGGATGCTAAAGTGGTACCTTGTAAAAGTAATTCCCACTTCTGCCTCTATTTGGGCTTCCAATTTGGCCATCAAGGCCTTGCAGAACTTAAAGCCCAACAATCTCAAGTTGTTGTCAACTCAAGAGCAGTTGGTTAAGTTTATAAGTGATAAAAGAATTGCTGCCAATCCCCCTCCCCCAAGGCCTCTGACATCCTCTTGGAGCTCACACTCATCCACAATCTTAAGCAGCTTCCAAGTAGAGATCTCTTTCTCATCTATAGCAATGAGCCTATTTTCAAGGATCAGATAATCTGTTATGCAACATAGCAGAAACTTCTGGAGTTAAAAATAGCATTCACCTGGTTAGTTGATGATATCTTTGCCACTTGCCCCCAGATTTTCTACCAGCTCTGTATGGTTCATGCCCAGATATACATACAGGTGATTTCACTAACTTTTTTCCTTTCCTTGGTCTGCTCAGGCCATCTATACCATAGCTTTTACTATCTTTTTCTGTGACATTGCCCTCCTGCCCTCCAAAGATAATGTAAAAAAAGACCTCCCATAACTGTGATAGCTCCCCAATGCTAAAAAGGACCAGGTCACTCTAGATGCCAAGAAAAAAGTAAGGCTTAGAGATCTTAGCTCACAATTTTGCATTATGGAGTTTAAACCTGCTTAATTCAATGTATACAAACATCTGGGTCATTATTTTAGGGATTGGGCCATTTTCTAATGCACATGCTGCTCAAGTTGCAGCATAACACAGTTCAATTTTGAAAAAGTAACTAGTTACAAATTTTCTATTTAAAACATTAATAACTCAATGAAAAATTAATATTTTTTCACACAATAAACTATCAAAATGAAGCTAAGAATCCCATCTTTCTATTGATGTAAAACTTTTAATATGTATACTATACTCAATATTAAAGCAAAAGTAATTTAAAAGATTATAATCCAGATTTTATTATATGATTCTATCTAATGATATAAAGTAGATCACTTCAAAGCTAATAAATACTCTTTTTTAATATTTAAAGTATCTTTTTTATTTAACGAAACTAAAGATAAGATTGAGAGCTTTATTTTTGCATTTTATTTTATTTAAAAAGCTCAATTATTTAGGATTTTATGGCAGTTTGAAGTTAGGATGTTTTTATCACTGTTTAGATTAATTTTAAGGTTCAAGTGAGCTTTGAACCTCAAATTAAGCATTCTTTAAATAGAATTCTGTAGTATTTTATTATTTTAAAAATATGCAGAAGAGTTACAGTTAACTGAATACATCATTTTAATTGATTTTCATTGATTACAAAGAGGATATGATGTAATAATGATGCTTAGCTGCTTCACATATATCACTTGTGCATGAAAACTGGGTATTTAATTAATTCTGCAAACATAAATTCAAGCTCAAACTATAGTAAAAGCTATCACACCATTTCTTTCAGAATGGTGTCATTTAGCTTGGTATATAAGAGCTAAAGCATCACAAAGCTTCTAATCCAAAAGACCCCATTCAAAGGCCACATTCTGATCAGAACTACTCCATCATTAAGGAACATTTCAGAGATCCAACCTAATTACAGATTCAAAATACTACCATGTCCTCAGTTAAATTTACTTCTGCCATGCTACCCTTTTTTTCCTTGAGAGCTTCAACAAAAAGAGAAAGAATTGCAAGGTAAAAAAGGCATTCCTCTTTATTGCTGGTGATGATCTTGATAATTTCATCAAGCACTTCCTTACTCAAACTGAATTTGGGAGATCTCAGTTCCTGAAAACTATTCAAAATCAAAAAAGCAATGAGTTCATTAAAAACTTAAAGGATCTCATGAAATCTTCTCCCCAAAAGCATCTTCCAGCCTTGCAATCTCTGGTTACTTCCAGTTACTCTTTAAAAGAGCTTAATGATATGGGGTTTAATATAACCAAAAGTGAGTTTGAATACTCAAGAAAAATATATAAAAATAAAAATGCAAGCTTAAACAAAAAAAGCCAAAAAATAATAACTATTCATTAAAAAAAGAAATAACTAAAAAAATAATTAAAAAATTGCTGGAAATTCTTTTGAAACAAGCCAGTTTACAAAAAAAGTGCCTGAAAAAATTTATAAAGATATAGAAAAAGAGATGAGTAATTATTCAACTGAAATTAAATACTCTCTACTTAAAACAAAAAAAGAAATATATGAAAATACAAAAATAAAAAATGAAATTTCAGTTTCAATTTCTACTTACTATAAATTAATTCCTAAAAATATAATAAAAAGTAAAAAAACAAACAAATATGTGCAATATTTATAATTTAAAAAATCCACTAGAAAAAAAGAAGGAAGAATGTGAAAGTAAAAACTTACCATTACCAGAATCTATAGGCAATGACTTAAAGACTATTAATCAGCACCAAGACTTTTATGTTAATCAAAATAGGGAATATAAAAAAGATATTTATGAATTAGATGATGAGTCTTGTGTTGTAGTTATAGATTATAAGGAAAACTTAAAGGTTGGAAGTGGTCCAATTGAGACCAATAATTGTTTTTATTCAAAAAAACCTATCTCATTATTAGGGTTTGCATTAGTTTTTAAAGAAAACAATAAAACCAAATATGAATATCATGATTTTTTGTCTCAAATGTTATCACATGATTCTTTATTTTTGGGTGAATGTCTAATTAGTCTTCTTAAATTAGATATATTTAAAAAAATAAAAAAATAAAAGTGTGGACTGATAATGGAAATCATTTTAGATCATATGAATTTTTATATTACTTATTTAAAGAGGCACCTAAATATATTAAGGGTTCTATAAAATATAATTGTTTTGTTGAATGTCATGGAAAAAGCATTGTTGATGGTCACTTTAGTGTAATATCAAAAATGTTAAAGGAAAAAGAAAATGAGATTTATATTAAAAATATTAAGGATCTTAAAAATATTTTTAAGCAAGAAGAAAAAAGAAAAGAATCATATAAATCAGTACTATCAGGCTCAAACATTTCTCAAAAGTCATTCTTTTATATTTATGAAAGAAAAGTTAGGCCTATAAAAAGAGAGCTTGAAGTTAAAAATCTGCGCATTAATCTTTCATATTTGATGAAAGATGGGAAGTTATATACTTCACCTCTAACATTTGAAAGTTTATCAGAATATTCTGAGATAACTTATCATTTGAAATCACATGATGATACCAGAGAAACAAAAATATCAGAAGATGCTAGTGATGTATTGGGGCAAGTTCATGAAGTAGGGCAACTTACTAGAGGGTGTATTTTAAATAGAGTTATCAGTCTTTCAAAAACAACAACCTTTTTTTTCTGAAACAAACTAAGAATATTTATGATGAGCAAAAGATAGGGTAATAGCACTTATAGCTTTGGGGCTGCTATTACTCTCCCATGCAACTCATCATAAATATTTTTGGTTTGTAGTTTGTAGTAGCACTTAAGATATTTTCAATAATACTATAAGTTGCACTTTTTGATTCTAAAATTGATGACTTATTTTTTAAAAAAAATCATCTAAGCTCAAGATCAATTAAAGTTTTGGGATTGGTTGTATTTTAAGCTTTCTGAATAATTAGAATATGAATAATGTGATCAAGTTATAAAATAATTGATCTGGCGCCTAGGCATAACAAGAAAAATAATGACCCATCTGTTTGATGAAAAAGTGTAGATGTACTGTGAGATTAGGCTGATTGACCACAAATGATCAGGCTAATCATCACATGCAGATCTTAATCAGTTACACACCGTATTATCACTAGGTTATCATTTCATTAAGTGTGGTAATTATACGCCGTATAATCTTCAGTTTATTATAATAGATATGACAGTTACACGCCATGCAATTGTTAGTTTATTACAATAGATGCAACAATTATACAATGTATTATCACTGATTATCATCCCAATGTGTGCTGATTATATGCTGTATATTACTTGCTTTATTATAATTGATGTAACAATTATACACCGTATAAATGTTAGCCAACATAGTGATTATCACTGATTCTATGCCGTAAAACCTAAAGATCATCAATCACTCACCTCCCAATCCACCCTACTGGACGTTGTATCAACCCAGCCTCACACAGCCTGATGGGCATATATGCTCATATCAAACAAGTGATATGCAGAAGATCAGGAAATACCAAGTTTGGGTCAGAGTTACACGGCGTATAATTGGGTTTCTTATTGGTTTGGGTCAGCTTTATACGGTGGATAATCCACGGGTCAATACTGGATCAAGTCTGCTATTATACACTGTATAATTCCTAATTTGACCCATTGCATTAATAAGTAGAAGACTCACCAGCCAGAAAAGGATCACTGATTAAGCCCTACAAATGGAATATTGGAATTCTATCTTCCAATGTAGAAGGGCTGAACAGAGACAATTTCTAAGCACCAACTAAATACAGTGTAGTTTCACAGTGCAATAATAGGCGTGTAGGAAACAGCCAACCAACAAATGACAGTAGGCTAGCTCAAGAAGAGTGTAGGCTGTAGCTGAAGTGCCATGTACACCTGTCAAGGCCAGTAGCAACACACGTGCCAAGGACAGCCAATCAGGATAGGCGCAGCCAGCAAAAATGGACCTATTGCAAAGGTAGCCACTGAGAACTGTCTGAAAGGATGAGAACAAGGGTTGTTGAAGTATATATTGATATAGACGCCTGAAAGGACAAGAACAAGCTCTTAGTTACACCAGGATAGATTGCAGCTGCTGGCTAGATTGTATTCCAGTTTCAATAAACGTAATTATCTTCAAAGTTCTATTCTATTATAGTCTATAGTGCTCTTGCATAGGATTAGGTAGAGTAAATTGGCAAGGCTAACATCTATCTGTAGCTTTGAACATACCAGCAATAACACAAGTTGCTCAACATGTACCACTTTTATTTCTATCATACAATTTTTGCAATGTACAAGTCAATGATGAGCTTAGTAGTTTGAGCCACAGAGATACCTTGGACACCTGAAAATTTGTGCTGGAAAAATTTAGTGCCTTGGCTTTTTTAAAGTCAGAGCACAATTTACATGGGTAAAAGATTCTCTCTAAGGATTTCTACATAATGAAGCATACAAAAACCAGCCCTTTCCTGGAGTACTTTGAGTCCCAGTGGATAGGTAAGTTTGTCACTCAAAGGCAAGCAAAAAAAGAGCCAATGCCTCCTGGAATGTGTACCAGGCTACTATCAACAGGAAGCTGAAGAAGTATTTAGAATTGGAGGACTATCATAAGTACCTCAATTCTAACTTGGGGGGCTCCCCAAGTTTAGTAAGTTCTTACTCTCCTTTAAGCATGAGCAGGAAAAAACTATATCCAAGCTCAGAGACCTTTACAACTGTGTTCCCCCACCAAGTTCTCCACCAAGTCTTCCCTGTTCACTAAGGCCATATAGGACGCCACCAAGGTGAAACATAAGGCCTATGAGCTTAAGAAGTAGCTTGATTTCATTGCAACCGCCCTTCTGAAAGGGGCCAACATGAAAAGGCTAAAAAGCCTGAGAAATAAACTTTTCTTGTTTTGCTTATATATTTTTTACTTTAAATTTTCTACTTTATATTTTTAATTTTTACTGTAGATTCAGAACCTAAAGGTAAAAATACAGGATTATCAAATTCTTTTGCATTAGCTCACCAACTTACTGGAATATTTTTCATCATTTTATATAAAAAAGTAAGTTGTTATGGGATGAAAATTACTCCATTAAGTTGGTGAGTTCATGAAAAAGAATTTGACAATCCCTCATTTTTACCTTTAGGTTCTGAATTTACAGTATATGTTTTTTTTAAAATTTTAATAAATTATTTTAGGTATAACTGGTAAGTTTTAGGTGAATAATTATCTTTGAAAGTGGATGAAATGTCTTAATTTTTGCTAATTTACTAGTAAAACATAAGATGTTCTCAGTTGTTAATATATAAAGTGTAACAAATAACTATTATTATTATCTTATTTTTTATTACTTATAAAGCTTTATTTTTTGTTATTTTTGTTTCACTAGAATTTTAACTTTATGGTAATAAAAATATTTTTATAGCAAAGAGTGTTTTTATATAGTAAAATAGAAATAATTGTTTATTTCTTCTTTTTCTTATTAGTTAAAATATGTTTTCTATTGCATTTTTAAGCTTTCTAGAGTCACTTTAGTATACTATATTAGTATAGATAACTATTTAAATTAAAAATCAGTACATCAAGTACTGTTAATTAAAAAAGTGTCAACTTCTAGAAGTTGAACCAACAAAAAACAAAATTCTCACTTTACTTAATATTTGACTTCCAAGGAGTTGATTTCACCACAGTTATCTCCTCTGATACTCATTAGCTTTTTTAATTTATTGATTAAAAAGAAAGAGAAATTAGTTCCAATGTCAGTGAGTATAACCTGTGGGAAGCTGTGCCTTATTATGACAAGCTCCAGGACAAACTTAGTGGTGGTGACAATGATGTATTTGATTTTGTATTTGCTCACCAGTAGTGGGCCTACTAAATCAATGGATATTGTATTCCATGTAAAGTTAGACTGTGCTAGCTAATAAGTTTTTGATTTCTTGAACAAATTTCCACCTTGGCATTCCTTAAAGAAGCTAAGTGTTTTTTGAATGTCAAGCACTATTGATTTTCATAAGTAAACTGTCTTACAATGGGAATTATTTTACAGAAAGTGCCCTGGCCTACTGCTTTATGAGACTTTATCATCAGATCTGTGCGCTTTGGAGATCCTGTCATTACTTGCACTCCTTTGGATGTTTTCTTTAGGATCCCCCCATTCTTGATTTCCTTATCCTTCAGTATGTGTATTATTTTTTGGGCTTCTGCTGGTTTGTCTTTGAACTGGTCACTTAACATCTTATCATATAGAAGATCATAAAAGTCTGCTAGATAAGCCACTGTTGAAAGTTGTGATAGACCATTGGTGCTCTGATGTTTGACTCCTGCTCAATGGGATATCTCAAAGCTGTACTGTAGATTCAGAACCTGCTGGCAAAAATGCAGGATTGTCAAATTCTTTTGCATGAACTCACCAACTTAATGGAGTGATTTTCATCCCAGAACAACTTACTTTTTTATCTAAAATGATGAAAAATATTCCATTAATTTGGTGAGTTTACACAAAAGAATTTAACAATCCCACATTTTCACAACAGGTTCTGAATCTAAAGTATGCTTGTAGATTAAACTCCCGGGAACCTAAATGTTCTTTGGGCTTTTTTAGATTCTGTAGCCAGTGTAGTGACACACAATCTGAAATTAAATTTGGTGTGTACCCCTTTGTAGGTACAATAATAATTATTTGTAGATTATATCACCACCAAAAATTACTGTTTGATCATTTTATAACTACATTCATTGATTTTTAGTGTTACTGCAGTAGGCAAAAGAGTGTCTTTTTCCTTCTGTGTCAATCTAGGATAGCACCCCTGCTACTACTGTCAGTGAGGCATCTGTATGAACAATGGATTCTCAACTGAAGTTGGGATGACAGAGAATTTTTTATTTATGAGGCTAAGGAAAAGAAACTCAAATGTTTTTTGGCATGCTGAACTCCATTCAAATTGAACTTCACTCTTAAGTAAGTGAAAAGTGCTCCCTTTTTTAGAAGTCCTTCAAAAAGAGGATTTAATACCCAATCATACCAAGGAAAACCTGCATGTCCTGTTTATTAGCTGGAATATTTATCTTCTCAATGGTCTCAACTTTGGCAGGTTTGGGTCTTGCCTTCAGCATCCACCACAAATACCAAATGTTCTAGCTGATCCTTAAAGAAGCTGTACTTGCGCAGCTTGATCTTCAAATTTGCAGCATCAAGACAGCTGAAACCCTCATTTAAATGATCCAAGTGTCCAGTGAAGGTATGTAAAAATACATTGATGTCATCAAGGTAGACAAGTACAAAACTCAACTTTAGATCATGTAGCATGTCATTCATAGCTTTTTAGAATGTAGCCAGGGCATTGTATGATTCTTGTGGCATGCAGGTATTCAGGTATGCTGATATAATCCTTGGCTAGTGATGATGAAAAAAATTTCTGCTCCTCAGAAGGAGTTCAATTTACCAATAGCTAGAGATAAGGTCCATGACAAAGAAGAATTTGGCATAACCTAGTTGGTACAGTGTATTATCAATGCACAAAAGTGGGTAAGAGTCTTTCTTGGTAATATTAATTAATTTTTGTTGGTCAATCACCGCTCTGCTAGTGATATCTTTTTTACTATTAGAAAAGAGGAAAATCATGAGCTTTTAAATGATATTAGAAGTCTAATCTTCACCAGTTTTCCTATTTCTTTTCCCACAGTAGTGTCTGCTATGCGCAAATGTCTGATTAGGTGTAGACATGTAAGTTGTTCATTCCCTAGATAGTAATTTTGAAACCTGTTGGATAAACAAAAAAATCTCAGTCTAAAAACAAAAACAACTCAGTATAAAAATAAAATCTAAACTCAAGGAATTTATATTAAATTATAATAGATTTAGATCCACTTTGATTTTGCTTTTTAACTGAGACTTTTTGTTTATATCAACAGGTTTGAAAATTACTGTCTCAATGTGGCAAAGGGTGCTCTTAGCACAGCCAAGATCAAATTTGTCTTCTGCAAATATGGCGCAATACTTCTCAAATAAGCTCATTATAATGCCTTGTTACTTGTTTTTTAAATTGGCCAATTTTTATTTAGTGATGATAATACCTATTATTGGTGGACTATTAGTATTGAAGCTTAATCCAAACTCCTCAAGGGTACCAAAGTCATGCACCTCTTTAACTTTCTCTACTTATACAAGGAAAAAACAGACCACTATTTGATTTTTCTAGACTTAGATTGGGCTCTAATTGAGATTGGTCAATAGTAATCTGATGGCTCCATGTTCTAGCAAAATTATACCTGGCACAATTAAAGACTCCAAGTGAGAGCAAAACGCATGAATTTCACCCCCCCCAAATAGACCCTGGGAAACTTTTACATTCAATTATGTCTCAACTAACACTTGATGGCCTGTAGGAATATCAAAAAAGGTGCTAAAACAGAGGGATAGACATTTGTATTCCTTGAGATGATTGAAAGAATGCTTGAATTTTTGTCCCAGCTTTCAATAATAGACATGTCTCACCTATTTTTGTATTACAGATTGACAATAGACATTTTTTAAGCACAAGTAAATCTTTATTCCAACAGTAGTACAGCAGTATAATATGTCCTAAGATCTCAAAGTTGTAGGCTATCAGATTTTTTATCCCATACTGTCTTATAAACAAGGTATCAATCATAATATTGTATTTGTTGTTTGGCAGGACAATAGCAGGAGATGACACTGCCAATGAGCCAAAACATAAAGGTAGTACATTGTATGCACCCTGTGTCATAGTATCAGTTGGCCTGTAGTCCTATATTGTTTTCTTTGGTCAGTGTCTGGAGTAGGACCCTATTGTTTCATCACCCAAGTGAACACAATGTTGATAGAAGCACCTGTATTAATGAGAGCCCAAACTTTAATCTTGTTCTCAAAAATATCTGCATAAGTACATTCAGAGTAGGAAAAGCAGATTTTGTTTAATAAATGTATGTCAAGATTGTCAGCCATGAATAGAAACTTAAGAATATTTTCACACAGCTCTGAATGATGGGCTTTCATAGTGTTTTTGAGAATAGCAGCATTTACTCATTTTAGGTGGGGGCCATAGGTGGATGGTGAAGATTTCTTGCCAGGAGCATTGTCTAATAATTGTTGGGCATAAGGCTTGGCAATGATTCCTTGTGCTTTGTTATCAGCCTTTGTTTGACTCTGGGCTTGCACAGCATGAACAGCATTGGCTAAAATCCAGTGTAAGGCATTATCTGTGTAATATTTTTCAGGGAAAAATAACTCAGCAATACTCAGGGAGTAGTTTGCTACAACAGGGAATGCCACATCATCCTCAGAGCTTACTTTAGGGCAATTGGGTGGAATATTGGTAGAGGTTCCTGTAGTGAAGTGAGAGCTTTTCATCTCTACTCCACCTTGTATTTTTCCTGGAGGATAATGTCCTGGGAGGGGAGCACATGAACACCAGTTTTTGAAGTACAGGTGTTGGCGTAGTGTCACTTCTGGTTACAGCAATGACAAGTTAATTTGGATATGTTGGCTTTAGGAGCAAAGCATCTACTTTCTTTTGTGTGGACTGGAGGGATGGGTAAAGATTTGTGCTTAACAGAAGTGTTGGATGACCCAAAGATTTCATCACATTAAGAAATATAGTGTATCAAATCATTAATGGAGCATTTGCAGTGAAATGTTGACATGAGAGTACAGTAAATTGCTTCATATAGTTTGACAGAAGAGCACAAGGCACTATGTGCATCATGATCTATGAGTGATCCAGAGCTCATGAGTATCCAGGCCTCTATATAGAGTTGGTCTGCAAAGTTGGCAATGACTCATCTTTTTGTAAATGCATTATCAGGAATTTGCTTTTGTGCTTGGTTACTCTAGCCACACCTCTAAATTTTTGAAGTAATGATGCCTTGGCAGCGACGTAGAACCAATTATTTGCCAGGATGCATGAGATGATACAATCAGTACTAGCTGTGTCCAACTGGTTTGGTAAGTAGTGATTTTTTCCTGCCATTAGCCTCATACATTGACATTTTAAGCAATCAAATAAAGGTATGAATGTTCACATTGGGATCAAGTTTGAGGAGGTTCATGAGTTTGAACCTAGGCACACTCTCCTTGGAAAGGTTGTGTCTCATGGAGGGTGGAAAGGTCTCCTGACGGGCACACACATGAAAGTTTTGGTGGGATGCTCTTGTGAAAGATTTAGAGCAGTTGGAACAGGGTGTTTCCTTGGGAGTGAGAGGCATCACAAAGACAGGAGATAGACTTCTTTTCCCAGAGAATTAAAAGACTGCATGGTATTTATATGCCAAGCTGGTAGTGTATCAAAGTGTAGAGCCTTTTTCAGATACATCCTGATGCATACATGGGCTTGAGAACTGTTCTTGGCTACAGCAGCACTGGGTGTCCTTTAGCTTGACTCTAACTTCAGCTAGCTACGTCTTCAGAGCTTTCATTGCATTTTAAAGCCATTCAATAAAGGACCTACACTAGGACATTCCATTGTAGTACACCTAAGAAGTGATCTCTTAAGACACAACCTTGTCATTAGCTTAGTTAACAGCAGCTATCAGGTCTCAAATTTTGTCTCTGAGAGCAGCTTTGCACCGTTTCCACTTGGCATCTACTTCCTGAATTTCCAGGATTGCATCATCATTGAAAATAGCCCGACTGCCCAGTTGGCGTCGTACCGCATTATCTCAGATAGCACAGTGATGGAGTGAGAGGTTGCACATGTCTGAGATGCTTGCTGCAGTTTGTCAATCAGCTCTCTGCATAGAGCGGCCATGTTGCCTTCCTAAGCTAGTTTGAGATGGTTGACACATCTCACAAAATTGTTCTCAAGCTCGCCAACCGTGGCTCTAGCAGCATTAGCCAGGCCTTCTATCTCTACAACCTCTGTTGGTGAGGTCATACAGAGATCCTTGAGGTTTTTTGTAAGCTGCCAAGCATGGCCCACACCTCTTAGATCTGGATAGCACAGAGGGCTGCCTCTTCTTGCTGTGTAGCCTGTCAACGTGCAGTGCCTTCTACATAGCAGTTCCCAGCAAGCATATGACAGGTTACGTTGCAACACCAAGGTTAGGGTGCTCTTACAGGTCTAGAATCTTGCCAAATTCCTGATAACTGTGTGTTCAACTGCCCAATGAGGCCATTGAGTCATTGGGATAGAAGGGCCTGGTGCTTCCAGTTCTGGCAGGCATAGACCTGGATCTCTGCAAAGCTATGGTCCAGACAATATAACAGGGCGGCCTGGCACTCTTAAAGATGATCTGAATAAGCCATTAGATCCCTCACCTACATATAGTGTTGTACTGGCACCCCTAGCAAGCAATGGATAGTCAGGTATACAAAGTTTTTGCATACAATCACTGAGACTCCTGACATTAGGAAAGCAAACCAAATGTCAAGCCTCTGTGTCAAGGGAGGTCTAGAAGGGGGCCACTAAATATTGGGTATTGGGGTGGTAGTGGAAGAGAGAGAATTCCTCACTAGCAGGTCTGTGTGCAAGTTGATAGTCCGTAATGAGGTCAGAGACCATGGATGATAGTGGTGTGCTGTACCTTCACGGCATGGTTGAGTAGTGCAATAGGTAGTTCTGAGCATCTAACATTAGATATTGGGGGGAGGCTGTTGACATCAATGAGTTCCTCCTCCTGGCAAAGCCAACAGTCCCTTTCTACATTGCTGGTCTTCATGGGAGCTCTGTCATAACGCTTGTGAAAGCTGGTGAGCACAGAGGTGGCTGGTTCTTGACTAGGTCCTTCCTGTACAGAAGAGTGTGTAGTGCTTCTGTGGTGAGCACCGTTTGTTGCACTTTGAGTATTAGAGCAGCTCAGCTTTTTGAAGTTGTTGGGGCGCGGGGTACTTGATTCTTGCACTAACATATGTGAGGATAGGGTCAGTGCTTGTATCAGGAGGGCTAGAAGAAAATAAATGAATTATATTTAACAATGACTTCTGAACATACAAAAGCATTTGCAAATATAAGATGTCTTTATTTTTTCACTTTTGTTGTTATTATACCCTTGTTCTAGAGTATTTCCTGGCTGCTAGCAATGTCTTCTAAGACATTCTGGCACACCCTTATTTTAGGGTAATTGTAATCCAGGCTTGGCACCTAGCCAATGTTAACAATTATAACTTGGTAGACTTCATCCAGCACAGATAACTCTTGCTGGTACAGATATAAACACCATCAGGATCATGGCTTGCAATTTTTGATGTTTATTTGGCTTTGATGTTTAGTTTATGGGTTAAATGGGGAATTTGATAGCTCAAAGATTCAAACCAGGCACTGTGGTGGTACCTGATGTTAATCTAGTTTGGCACCCCAGCACCCAGAATATTTGCTAGGCGGTGCCGCGGCACCTGGAGTTTTTCTTAGGTGGTGCTTGTGATTGGATGGCTTTGCAGCAATAGTCACAATCACCACTGCTGGTCTCATATATATATTATATTGCTACTTTCTAAAGGTTGATTGTGGTAATTTAATCTACAGACTCTGTCATAATTGCCATCATGGCTTGGTCGACAATCCCAACAGTAGTATCATAATTACCATATAAATAAAGTCCTTTTCAAAGCTTAATACAAATTTTTGCAATATGCTGACTTGGATAAAAGCTTACCATCTTAAATTTCATTTAATACTTTTTCAAACTAAAGTTAAAATCAAAGGGCTGAGCAATGGCCTTTAAAAATTCAATCATCCCGAGTATATAAAATACTTTAATTTAGGAGACTTATATCGAGTAGAACATACACACTAAGCTGTAAATGTATATGCCAAAATAAACTCACGAGAAAATAAATATTCATCTTAATTTCTTAAACTAAGAACCATTAGAGTTTCTAACCGCAACAGACAGAAGTATGATAGGAAACTTATCAATTGGTACATTGAATTATATAAAAGAGAACCAAAACGCAATAAGCAGAAAGAAATCAGATTGTGCTGATACACTGGATTTACCTTGTAAATTAGTCATCAAATGAGTTCACAGGAATAGCTGGGACGACATATTTTGCCTTGACTTGCTCAACAACCTTTTGAGGATTGGTTTCTTCTAAGGGGAGGTTTAACCAAAAGCTTCTAAAAAAGTGGTAGTAGCAATTTATTTAAGGCAAAATAACACTAAATAATCCTGTATTGGGAACCCAGTTGAGATAATCTAATCCCAGAATAGCTCACTTTAACTTTTGAAAACACTTTTCATCTCATTAACGATTTAATGGTCTAAAGATTAGTTCAAAAAATATCTTAAATAAATCAAAACATGCTTTATATCAACTTGTTTGATATTCAACTGAATTAAAAATCACATTAGTATTATGACGCTTAGCCTTGGCTTAAGCCCAAGTAACTGGGGTTAAACCTCAAACGAAAAAGTCTTTGAGGACAGCTCTTTTTGGTCAGCCTTTGAAATTCAATATACTTTCTTAGCTTGACATTGCTATGCCGAAATAAAGTAGGATTGTCTGTTGAAAGCTGATTTAGCAATTCATAAGGAATATTAACTAAATCATTAAAAGAAGGGTATAAAGTAAATGTTCACTCCAAACAACCGACTTACTTTGAGCTGCTATTATTAGCGCCAAGTTGATCAGCACTTTTCGGTCATAAATTTTGGTTGCCAATTGACATTTCTTAATAGTACCACTAACATGTATCACTCTAAAAGAGCAAGGGATCTCATTCAATGAGTTTATGAGCGTCATGGAGGCCCAAAGCATTCTAAAATAACTTCGGCCCGTTCTCAAAAGGCCTAAATGGGTATCCACATTAAAGTATTTGACTTCAAATATTAGTCACAAAAGTGCCAAACTGTGTTGGTTACTGTTGAGATCTCTCATGATCTTTGAGGAGCCGATATCGCCAAAATTAAGATTAAGTGAGCTTCGGATCGCTCTTTCTATGCTTTTGGCATCAATCTTTGACTCGTACGCATCCTTTGAACATTTTACATCTTCAGAACTCAGGTTTTCAACCATCCTGGAAGCCAATACCTCATTTTGTTGTTCAAGTTGCAGTTCAAATAGTAAGTAGCGAACTCTGTATCTAACCATTATGGCTTAAACTAAAGAAAATCTAAACTAATCAGACAAGGCTAATGTTGGCAAGTGTCTTGTCAAAGAATCTAAGAGAAACACTCCCAGTTGAGACATGTTCAGCCTTAGTATGGGGAGCTAGATTTTTTGGCTGGACGGAGCGATAACCAAAATAAATTATACAACCTTTTGATTTGACGCAAGATCAGGCTGTTGATGGTAGGCACCCTATTTCCGCCGAATCAATATAAATGCTAAATAAGCCCACTTTTTGGATTGTATGATTAAAATCTGAGAGCTTACTTGGTGCCATTTGCTCAATGTCATGATTTCTTTGTCTTAATCCTTTTTCCTGCAGGCATCTTTCTTCTTACAGACAAATTTATTATGATACTGCCCTCGCCAAGTATTGCTCATTTTTTCTTGATCCTCTAAGCTATGCTAATATTTTTACATGTACAGGTTATGGGTTGCTTGTCTTAAAACCAATTAATAACATTATCAAACTTTTTAGATTTGATTTAGGAATTTCATTTCATTGTTATGAAATACAGCAAGTTTTAAATAATTTGGGTTTGTGAATTCCAACATAAATAATTTTTAATATGAATTTCAAAAATTTGCCTGAGATAATATTTAATGGATCGAGATCTGTGAGTCTGATGCTTCTAAAAAAATAAAAGGTGAATCCATAATCATGTTGAAACAGCCAGCCCTACCCTCCAGCAAGGTTCTGAGTAAGCAGGTTCGTGACCCATGGGTAGGACACGCCATTTCAAAAACGGCATCTCAAAAAACGCCATCTCAAAATTAATTCAAGATGGTGTTCTTTGTATTAGTGATTTTGAATCACAAAAAAACAAAAATAAACAATAAAATAGTTAAAATTTACATATACCTTTATAATGTGGCATCTCAAATTTA
This sequence comes from Entomophthora muscae, assembly GCA_014839935.2. NCBI lineage: Eukaryota > Fungi > Entomophthoromycota > Entomophthoromycetes > Entomophthorales > Entomophthoraceae > Entomophthora > Entomophthora muscae. The sequence goes on along the minus strand of QTSX02006637.1, from coordinate 57,768 downwards.
CGCCATCTTGATTCTGTCACTTTGAGTCAGATTAATTAAATCTTATTTTGCTAACTTTATTTATATATGAAATCACTTAGTGTGGGGCGTGTTTACGCTATCTTGACTTTACCTCATTTTGAATCACAATATTTATCTTTAACTAAAATAAGCTTATACCCAAACTAAAACAAAGCCTGTTGTATAGGTCCTGAAGATGTTCCTATAGTATTAATCTAAGACACTTATACTAAGAACAACCTAAATAGACACAACTATGATAGTCCTTCTAGTGATTGTCATTGCTGGGTAAAAAACAGTTTTGTTATATGTAATTTATAGCTTTATTATACATAGATACATTGATAAGGATTCTCCTAACAAAATGTTTTAATAGTGATTTTAATATGAAAGGGGGTGATTACGCCATTTTGATTTGCGTCACTTCAAATTCCACCGAGTTTCATATCACCCAATTGATTTGATGCACACAATGGATGGGGGAAAATAAGGGAAAATTACATATGATTCCAGGCTACACTATATCAATTCCCCCACCACAATTCTTGCTTTTCACTTTTCAAAAGTACTAGTTCACGTCAATTATCATTATAATAAAAAATGTAAGAAAACATATGAAACTTTGCAAATATATATTTTTTGGCCTCCTCTAAACAACTGGGTACTTTTTAACCCCAGTTGTATAAGCTAGTTTTTGAGATATTCACGTTTTACTCTTTGGCCCAGTTGAGGTAGCTCCACCGGAAATTTGTTAATTTAATATAAAAAATGGTCAAAAATACTATGTTTTTGAGCTACGGCACCTTGATTACGCCACTTCAAAAACATCATTTTGGCTGCAAGTTTTCAGTCTAAACTCAAAGTTTTGCATACTTGTGTTACTAATAAAAAAATATTTTTACAAGTTAAAAAACATTGAAATTTTGATAATATATATTTTATACTTTTTCTACAATTCTGTATAAAAATATTGACTACTTTTATATTTAACACATTCTCATTTTTCTCTTTAAAAACAACCCCCAAATTTATCATATTTTGATACTAATTCACCTTTAGATGCCTCCCAAGTCAACTGCCAAAGCTGCGCCCAAGGCCTCCAAGGCCTCAAAGTCCAAAATCACTCCGCCCAAGGCCAAAAAGGCCAAGACAACCCCAAAGAAGCAGCCTTCTAAGGCCAAAGCTCCCACCCAAGACCCCAACTGCATCACCTGAACTAGAGGGAATCAGTCCTATCCCTCCTCACTCTCCATCTGTTTACTCCCCCTCTGATCCTCAAGAGAAGTTATTCAACTTCAATCCTCATTATGACCCCACTTCAGATCCTGAGGATGAAGAGAAGCAGGAGCCTGAGCCTGGTGCTCCTGCAGATGAGCTAATTGAGCTCTGGGATCTTAACTCCATCCACAATGTATGCAACCAAAATGTCACCTTTGCTATTCCCACAACATACCCTATCAGCTACCCAATAATGACCAAGAAGGGGGGTGCTGGCTTTGTATACAAGGGATACAGCTTCAGCTGTAACAACAAGAAGAAACCCATCTGTCAACATGACTTCAGATGTGATAACGTTGGCTGCCCGGCTAGACTCACCACTTATGGGTTCACTCAATTTAAAGCCCTAACTGCCAACCATGACTGCGCTGAGCCTTTAGACCCTCTCTATCAACTTATCCACTGGTTTCTTTGCCAGGTGATCCCAATCACAAAGGACCAAACTGCAACTGAGGTTATCAACAATGCGCTCCTTAATTTAAATGATACCCAACTTGCAACTGTTGGTGGCGCCTCAAAATTAAAGAGATATCTCACTGATCAGAGATATGCTCTGAGCACTGAAGGCGTCAGTGCAAGCTCCATTGACCAATTAATAATTACCAAGGAGCAAAAACTATCTTGCCATGAGGAGAGATTCCTTCTTCATGATGATGGTCAACATGCCCCAGAGTGTATCATCTGCTTTGCAACAAGCCAGGATCTGTGCAGCCTCCTCAAGTGCAAGACCTGGCTTGCAGATGGAACTTTCTCAACCTGCCCAAAGCTCTTCAGCCAGCTTTGGAATATCCATGGGCAGGTTGGTAATCTAGTTCTTCCCTTGTCTTCTTTTTCCTTTCCAACAGAAGCAGGGAACATATGTCTGGGCACTCACAATTTTAAAGGCCAAACTGGATGAAATCCTCCCAACTATTGAAGAAGAGCCCAAGGAGACCAGAGGGCGCAAGAAGAAATCCATTTTCCAAGAAAAAGACACTCCCACCCTAACCAAGAAAAAGCTGGAAACCCTTCCCTATCACAAATATCTGGTAGTGATTTCAAACAGGCTCAGGCAAATGCCTTCATTTGGGTCTTCAAGAGCTCCTCTCAGGGATGCTACTTCCGCTTCCAGCAGGCGTTCTGCTGCTGCCTCCAAAAGTGCTCTGAACTTCATGAGCTGGTCAACTCTGAAGGCACCAAAGAAGCAAAGGACGTTTTAAATGCTTTGCTGCCCTTGCCCTTGTGCAAAAGGAGGAGACCAATGCCTTTTATGATGCCCTCCTCCGCCATCCTTACATTATTGCCAACCAGGCAGCCTTTGCGCCCTTTATTGAGTATTTCAAAACTCAATGGGTTGGAGTGTTTCAGGGAGCACGCCACATTAGAAAAGGAAGTGACTCAATCACCTGGAACTGTTTCAAGCAGGTCAAAGATGGCCTTATCAAGACCACCTCTTCCCTTGAAGGGTGACATAGCCAGTTTGCTACAAGGGCCAGGGTTCATAAGCCCAAATTCAATAAGATCATGATGCATCTCAAAACCCAGCAGGCCATCTCTGCCTGCCTCTTTAAGACTGGTATGAAGACCAAGGGCAACCCCCCCAAGCAGACCAAAGTGGTGAAAAAGTATACTGAAATCAGCAAGGTGGTCCTTGCCTACTATCCCAAGGATAGCAAGCTTGAGCATCTACAAGCTATCTCAGTTGCACTTTCTATCAATGTTTGAGCCCTTTTCCAATAAACACCCATTTATCTTCTCTCTTCTTTCTTTTGATTTTATTATTCTTTGAATTTTTTAGTATTTGGTACAATTCTATGCTTATTTTAAAGTATAGTTTATAGTTAAAATAGATGAAAATAGTTGTTTTTGGGATTATTTTAACTTTTGGGCTTTACGCAACTATGTTGCTACTAATTGACCCTATTTTTTATTGCAGATTTGAAATCCTGAGGCTTTTTTAAGCCTAGAAATGTTTTTTTGAATTTTATTTTTTGAGAATTTTTTGGGTAATTTTTGAAGTTCAAAAAAATTTAAAACCGTTTTTTCTTAGTCAAAATGCTGTAAATCAAAATGGTGTTTTTACTATAAAAGAGAGATAGCTAAAAATTGAGATGGTGTATTTCAAGATGCTGTTTTCAAAATGGCATGTCCTACCAACCAGTGATCCAATTATCCAGCCACCTGAAGCCAGGTTAGGAAGTTGACTCAAATTTCCAAATACAATAACATCAACAGAAGCTGATCCTCTCTGGTGGGTAACTTGTTTTGGCGCTTGACTCATTACAAGGATCAAGCCACCCCCTTCACCATCCAACTGTGTGATCAACACAATCATGTTACTGTTATCCTTGATTCACTATGACTATATAATATTTATCTCTCAATAAAGAATATTATCTAGTTTCCAAATATTTTCCCCCTTGTAACTCTGCTAAAACAGCACAGTTACGACAATCACACCTGCATAAAGTCCAAGTACCATATCTAAATCCATCAAGAAAGGTTATATTTATTAGAAATGCAGGATATCAGTGACCTATTTGAATTTAATTTAGATAAAGGTAGATTTTTAAATAACTAAAAAAGGATACTTGGTATTTTAGGATGATCCTCAGCCAACAACCAAAGTTTGAACCATAAATCCATGCAATGGTTAAGGTTTACAGTTTATACCTCTTAAAAAAGATGTTTAGCAATCCAGCCTTCCTGTATGTAGATCCTTTTGCAATTGATATCACTTTTAAATATCTCTCTAGGTTCATTCTGTAACAACCAAAAACTTATATGTAAGTTTTCCACAGAAATAGCCATTTGTACCAAATTATTTAACTGAGATATTTTTTCTTATTAAATACAATTTTCATGAAAAATTTATTATATAAAATAATCAGTAAATAACAGACTGTTCCCTGGGGCTAAAAATTTTTACAGGAGTATATTATGAATGAAAGTATAGTAGCAATGATTATAACAACTATCAACTCCTCAGAAAAGCACATAAAAGAGCCTAAAAGGCTATTATCAACCCTGTCACACCTATCATATCCTTGTTTTCCCAGAATGCTAATTCATCTTCTATGTAGAAGTTTGCTTCACCAGTGATGCTGTACTTTTCAGAGCTGTTGAGATTAAAAACCAAATTCAGCTCAGAGCAAACAAAAGTTTTACATCTGACAAACCATTAGTGGTGCAAGAGTATTTAAAAAATTAAAGGATAAAACCAACATATTTATATCATGATATTTTAGATTTAGAGCCTGTTGGGGGAAAGTATGGGATTTTCAAACCCAACTACATGAGTCTCAATCTGAAATGTGATATAACTTTTTCTTAATTAAATTGTTGCTTGGTATTTTATTTAAACAAAATAAAATTTGGGAGATTGTATACACATTACAAGTACCAAACTTTGTCAGTGTATTCCAAGTGGACAAAATGAATTGATAGGAATCTGAAATGGATTGTTCAAATCCACAAGCTGCTTTCAATAAGTTTAGCGCTTTTGAGATTGCTGGATTGTCAAATGCACCAACCAGATAATAAGGCATAAATGAAAGCTAATACAGTAGTTTTAAAAGCTATAGCAACAACCAAAAATACCTCAGATTTAAACAAAAGGATTTCAGATTTGAACAAAATCTAACTATCAGGTTAAAATATACACTCTGTTAACAGGGTTTATTGGCGTTAATGGGCAAAATGAATCAACACAGTAAAGAAGTACTCATGCACAAAGCAAAACTATTCAAAATAAAATCTGAAATACATTGATTCACAAACAAAATGGTGTAGTTGACTCTTGGTGTACATATGTTTACTATGTGAATCAGTGACAAAATACACACAAGCAAGATGAGTCAAAACTCAATCCAAAAACAAAACACAATAGCAACTCACTATGTAAACAAAATCACTCAATCAGTGTATGCAATGGATTGTAATCAAGAATGATACCAAGGTATCTAAAATAAGACAAAAGATCTGAAACATAAATTTTAAAAAATTTGTGTTAAGTGCTTAATTTGGCGTAAAATCTGGGGAAATGGGTGGAAATTATTTTGGGTATTCTAAAATGGGCATTGTAAAACCAGAAATAACTAATTAAGAAATAAAAATCTATAATTGGTATATTGGGTGGGAAAAATATTAATCAAATATCCATATTCAGATAGAAAGCAAAAATTAAAAACCAGTGTATAGCTTAATTAAGTTTTATTTAATATTTTATTAAATTTTAAAATGGAAAAAACACAACAGAGTACTAATGCACCCGTTGTGCACCACAGTTGCCCCTGCAGGTCAAATAATAGAGTTAGTGCAACCCAAGTGCCTACTCAAGAAGGAGATGGGAGAGTAGAGTTCAATAGTGACGCTGCACTGAAACAGCCGGTTCAAGAAACACAAGCTGCTAGGGTGCAGAGCATCAACCCTTGGGTCCCCAAGCTAACCCAGAAGCCCACCAAGGTACCACAACAAAAACAGTTAGAGACAAGGAGGTAGAACTTACTTTGTATGTGTTTGACATTATGTACCAGCAAGAGTCGGTCCCATCAGCCATTCTGGAAAAGGTGAAGCCTGTACTTGATACTAGCTACAAGCCCTGCGTCAGTGATGGCAATTAGGAAGAGGTTGAGGAGTCTGGGTTCTTCAGAACTGATGAGGGGCAGTTAGTGCTAAATAAGTTGCTGCGTTCTACACCAAGGTACCCATGCCCTATGTTGTGCCCAATGCCAATGAGTCAATCCCCACCACTAAAAAGCCTGTCCAGAAGCGCATCCCTGACATCAAACGCATCATCATGCTTAAGCTAATGCATGAATCAGGCAATTACAAGGCAGCTGCAGCCCTTGTTGGAGTGGATCCCAAGTATGCCAGCAAAACCTTCAACAAGTTCATCAACACTGGTCAAGTCCTTGCCGCAGAGAAATCCTTGCGTGTGTCAACCATGCTCACCAAGGAGCACAAATGGGCAATCTGTCAGTGGATAACCCAAGATTTTCATCTTGAACTGGCAAATATACAGGCCATGATAAAATCTACTTTTGGGGTTGAGGCCTCAATTTCCTTTTACTATCATCTTCTCAAGGAAATGTGATTTTCATGGAAAAAGCTTGGAGTATCCCCCTACAATTGGAATAGCCCAGCCAACATTGACATTCAGAAAAAAATACGCAGAGGCGTACACTGCCCTCAAAGCCAAGGGGTTGCCAAATTCTACTGCATTGACAAATTGGCATTTGCCTTGTCTATGTACAATGCATATGGCTATGTCCCCAAAGGCTCCAATGACAGGATGGCTTGGTGTGCCGCAGTCTGCGCCACAGCATACTCAATGGTGGCTCTCCTTGGTCCAAAAGGGGTCAAGCTGTATCAAATGATACTAGGCTCCCACAATAGCCAGACCTTCCTATCATTTCTCCAATTGGTCCAGGAGCACCTGAGGTGCACAAGCCCAGGCTTCACCAACGTAATTGTATTGTACAATGTTGGTCTCTACAAGGTGGCTGACATTCTCAAGGAATTCCCAATGATTGACACAAGCATTGCAGTGGGCCCCCAGCAATTGGCCACGGCAAATTTTCACCTTCTCTTCCTCCCTGCCTATTTGCCCTTCCTAAATCCCATTGAGGAAGTCTTTGGGTGGCTCAAGCAAGTTTTCAAGCAAGGAACCCCAACAGGGACCAAGGACCTGTTTGATTTGCTGCAGGCCAGGATCCATACCCTCCCAGCTGAGACTGTGGCCATAGAATTTGGCCACGCTGATTCATTCATCCCCGTGTGTCTAGCCAAACAGCCAATCAATTAAAGGCTTAGCTTGTCCAACTTTTTTACATTCTCTAATTACTATTCAAGATTTATTGATTATCATTTTATATTTAGATGGTTCCACACCCACAATCACATTCAGAAGATCCATCAATAGATGTAAGTAATTTATTTATTTTTATTATATATTATTTAATATGTCATCTGAGGCTATCCCAAACGCTTTTTACTGGATTACTCAAATAAATTTATATCACTTTTGTCAAATAAATATAAAATAATCTTAGAAAAATTAAACATAAATTGTAAATTTGAAATATATTTTATTACTGCATTATTTTATACTTTTATAAAACCCATTTCTGCAATATATTTTGCAAATCTTGTTTGCTAAAATATTATTTGAAAAATTATCTATAATATAAAAATATAGTAGAGTATAAATATATTTATTGATATAGAGATAAAATTAAGTGCATCTATAATGGGTTTGGTGGTATGTACCCACCCCACAATGGAGGTGGCACACAACCTCCACTGCCACACCGTGGACAGTGGATACACCTGTATTGAAGTATTTGCGCCTGCTGGTAAAAGGAAAGATGGTGAGGTGGGAATGGAGGAGCAGCTTTTCTGGCGGGGCTGCAAACCTGAAGATGCCAGCCAGGACCAAGGCGTCCTGGATGACATGATCAACCTTGCCGTATCCAGGGGGGACCTTCTTCTCGTCCAGTGAGAGCCTGGCCTTGTTGACCCCAAGAAGGACCCCGTCTAGGTCCTCTACAGACGCGCCCATCCTGAAGTAGAATAGGAACCCCAGGTAAACAACCAGATAAAGCCTTTGCCCAGCAAAGGCTTCTGTGAACTTGCACAATTTATTGTATACAGCGCTAATCTTCTTCTTGTGCTTGGTTTTGGCAAAGGTCAACTCCATAGCTGCAGGGACCCTCATCTTGTTGGCACTCCAGGTCAGCCCAAAGTCTGCCAGGAGGATTTTTGTCTTCTTTACAGCTATTGCATCTGCAACAGCCAATTTTGACACTGTGCGCCCAAAGTTCTCCAACAGGTAAGAGAAGGTATGCTCCACTGGGAAGCAGAAGCAAGAAGCCGCATGAGCCTAGCCCATCTCCGGTATATTCTTGAATGGGAGTGTTGCCAGGACGTCCCAAACAAGCTCAATGGAGTTTAAACAGTAGCCTCTACTGAAGGATACTGGGTCCAGGCAGACCAGTTGGACATCCTTGTAGACAGTAACTGCCCACTCAGATGCCCCCTCACCATGAAAAAGCCCAGCCAATGCCTCCCTGGACATTGGGAATGTACCATGGACCCTGTCTTCAAGCTCCCACAAGACAGGGGGGGACAGGAAAAGCTGCCTTGCCATATGATTAGCATAGCTGGCATAGAAGGTGGGGGGGACAAAAGGGACCAGGACCCAGCAGAGTTCACCATCAACATCTTCTAAAAAAAGGTAAGTATTTAAGAATTTTTATTAATTATAATTTTTAGGGTACCTTCTTGGGTTTCTTCCTTGCCGGCAGCTTCAGCTGGCTTTGCCATTCTTGGCACAATCAATTGCACAGGCAATTTGGTATCCTCTTGCCTGGCACGCTTGGCGGGTTTGAGGTGGGCATACATCTCTGAGTCATCAACCCAGACAGACGGCGCAGAAAGATTGTATGTCTTGAACTGGAGTCCCTCAACCACAGTTTTTTGAATATTTAGTAGGCGCTCAATTGTCTTCTCTGGGGTGTCTGGCATTTTTGACATGAGTGCCTTGGCAGACACCTTGTCAATTTTGTCCCCAGTGAGGACGGCAGACTTGACTTTTTCTTTGACCTTGCGGTCAATGTCCTTTATTTTGGCAATTGCCAAGTTGAGGTCCTTCAGAAGCTTATATAATTCTCTCATTGATTTTTTACTAACCTTTCCATATTTTTTATAGCTTTCACCCCAATAAAATCTGTGTTATTCTGATATTTTTGCTTCTTTGTTTATTCCTTTTTGTTTTCTCATTTACTACATTATCCCATCTTTTTACCCATTGTGTATATGTTTTACGCTCATCTTGATATGTTTTGTTTGCTTTGTCTTGGCATTGTTTCCTTGATTACCATATTATTTTTTGGCGCTTGACATAGCCTCTTGTGAAAATATTAACAACAATTTGGTGATCAGCTAAATTTGAATTAGAAAATTTTAGTGTTAACTGTTTTTAGATAAAGTTGTTACTGATCTGGATTCAAAACCTTAATGATAAACTTTAAGCCAATCAGGAGCCAAGTGATAAAGTGATTGTTGTGACATAAAGGGTCATTCAATAATTATTTGATGCATGTGCGCTAATTAATATGATTGGCAGGATGTTTTGCCGTTGTATGCCATTGCCGCTGTGACAAGTTGTTGATGGACTAGTGCTAACCCAGCAGCTGATTGGGCACTAGTCCATCAACAACTTGCCACAGTGGCAATGGCGTACAATGGCAAAACATCCAGCCAATCATATTAATTAGTGCACATGCATCAAAGAATTATTGAATGACCCTTTATTTCACAACAATCACTTTATCACTTGGCTTCTGATTGGCTTAAAGTTTATCATTAAGGTTTTGAATCCAGATCAGTAACAACTTTATCTAAATACAATTAACCTATAATTTTCTAATTCAAATTTAGCTGATCACCAAATTTTTGTTAATATTTTCACAGGGGGATGTGTTTAAGTGCTAAAAATAACTGTCTTAAGGATCTAGATACACAACATAGTAAATATATGATTTTATAGAAATAAGCTGAACATAAAGAATAAAACCAACTATAAACAAAGAGAACATGAACAATTGAAATTCAAAATAAAGATAACATAAATAGAAATTTTATAGAACCAGGGGGTTTATTGAGGCAGGGAAGAGTGATGCCTAGTAGGCAGAATGGCGCAGGAAGGAAGACGTAGAGGTGGTGCTGGCCTGGGGGGTCTGGGATTAGATGGGTTGGGTTTGCGGGTGGAAGGTGTTGGTGGCGGGGTTGGAGGCAGGAGGATTGCGCGTGATGGCCGCCATATACCGCTCATTGTACTCCTCATCAGTCATTGGCTGGATGGGCTGGTAGGTGGCTGTGGCACGGGGTGGGAGGCACTTATCCTTGTGTGATTGGTTGCCCATGTTCACATGAAAAACCATTTGCGCAAACAAGTCAGCCACCATCTGGCAGCCAAAGAGAAAATTGTGATCAAGGACCCCAAGATAGAGGCCGTTGAAAGCCTGAGGGCGGTGTCTCAGAGTGTATCTCTAATATTAAAGAACACAACATCTGCCAGATGGACGTTGGCATGTCCAGCTGGGTACACAGAGGCCTGGTGCCCACGTTCCTGAATGGCCTCAAGGGCGGTGGGGCTTCCCTCCATCTGGTAGCTCAAGAAAACCTGGTATTTGGAATTTGAGCCATCCCAGGAGTTGAGCAATCCACCGAGGATGTGGCTGTATGAGTACCCATTGATGAAATCAGGGTTTGTCTAATAGTAGACAAACCCCTTGGCTGAAACAACCAGAAATGCACTAATGAATGTCCCCTTCTTGACCTTCTTCCTTCCATTTTTGGTGGCGGCTTTTCCTTGCTCACCAAAATGGTCAAATGAAATTGATAACTTGTAGTACAAGACAAACATGATGTCATATGTTAGACTTGTCAAGCATCTGACCAGGGTTGATTCAATTGCGGTGTTGTATGGGGAATCCTCAGCACTATCCCATTGGTTGCTGTCAAAATTTGTAAGAACCCTAATTGAAGCCACCTCTACGTGCATCCAGAGCTGTACCATTTGCCAGACACCCAAATGCCATGGTGTGCAAGTTGCTTCTGGACCTGGGTCAAGGGAAGCTTGGGGTCCCGCTGGAGGAGGTCAAGCATTATTGGGTATGCCTCATTGATCTGGGACTCTGTGGCCTTCATTGGCTTCTTGGCCATCTAAATCAGATTTCTCTTATTCATCAGATTGTTGAATTCCCGCATGACAGTAGCCTGGGTGAATTATAATTGGCTGGCTATCTGATCCCAGGACAGACCCTGCAGGTTGAGTGCCACAATTTCCTGAAGAATTTGGGCAGTGATTATTCTGCATTTGGGGCGGCAGGAGCTGAAGCCTGATTGGCTGAGGGGGGGCAGGTTGGGCGGTGGCAAGAAGTTGTTCCAAATCAAGGTTGCCATCCTGATTGGTTGGTTGACAGGCAGCTTGTGCAGAGGTGGGTGTGGGAGCAAGGGCAGAGCTAGACGCTAAGTGACTCTCAAATAAGTCAAAGCCATATGGTTTGGGGTCAGGTACAGGTCAGCTTCCTTGTTACCTGCCTCAAAGGCTTGGGTGTAAACGGGTGCCTCCACGTTCTGAGCCTTGCCTCCATTGAAGCTGGCTTGGCTACTGCTGGCTTGGCTGCTGGCGCGGTTGAAGATGTTGCTATAAAAACCATTGTAAAAAACATAAGGATAAAATCACTGAAAGTAGAAGCTTAAAATTATATGATTTATTTTTGTTGTAATCTTGAGCCCACATTTGGAAAGTTCTCAAAACCTTTTCATACAAATCTGGGGCCATAAAAATGGATAAAATGCCTATGTTCCTAAATTGGATGGCTGTTGATTGGCTGTTAAATTGAAATTTTTCTATTTTAGGCTGCTCATACTACACATCTTGTGTGAGTTCATTTGTTTTGTGCTTGTGTAATCTCGCTCCTAGATTGCTCAAATTTTGTTTCATTTTGGTCCTTCTGTCAGTGCCTCATATGAATCCTGCTTGGATTATAATATACTCTGGAATAGCATCCATCCATTTCACTTGTTGTGTCAGTTCATTTTGTTTGTGGTTTGAACTACACTGCTTGATGTTTGCTTTAATTTTGTATAATGGGCTAGTGAAATTTTGTTTTTGGTTTGACAGTTCATTTATTAACCAAAAATATTTAAATTAATTGAATCCTGAATCTTGCACGACTTGGATTTTGTTTAAATCTGAAATCATTTTGTTTAAATCTGAAGTTTTTTTGTTTGTTGTCATAGATTTTAACACTACTGTATATCATTTTTGTCAAATAAATATAAAAATTAAATTAAAAAAGTCAAATGTAAAGTGTACAAATTAGAAGTATATTTTATTAACATATATTATTATGCTTTTATTAAGACCTTCTCTGGGATATACTTTGCAAATCTTGTTTGCTAAAATAAACATTAAAAAAATTTATAACAAAAATAATCTAGAGTATAAAGATATTTATTGATATAGAGAAAAAATTAAGAGCACTTATAATGGGTTCCGGTATGTACCCACCCCGCAATGGAGGTGGTGCACAACCTCCACCACCACACTATGGATGGTGGATACACCTTTCTTGAAGTATTCTTGCCTGCTGGTAAGAGGGAGGATGGTGAGGTGGGAATGAAGGAGCAGCTTTTCTGGCAGGGCTGCAAACCCAAAGATGCCAGCCAGGATCAGGGCGTCTTGTATTATGTGGTCAACTAAGTTATACCCAGGGGGGACCTTCTTCCCGTCAAGTGAGAGCTGGGCCTTGTCAACCCTGAGAAGGACCCTGTCCAAGTCCTCTACACTGGCGCTCATCCCAAAGAATAAAATATACCTGAGGTAAACAACAAGGTGAAGCCTTTGCCCAGCAAAGGCATCTGTAAACTTGCACAGTTTGTTGTATACTGCGCTTATTTTTTTCTCATGTTTAGTTTTGCTGAAGATAAGATCCATTGCTTGAGGGATCCCCCTTTTGTTGGCACTCCAGGCCAGTCCAAAGTCTGTCAGGAGGATTTTTGTCTTCTTTACAGCTGTTGCATCTGTAACAGCCAGTTTTGACACTTCACACCCAAAGTTGTCCAAGAGGTAAGAGATGGTATGATTTACCAGGAAGCAGAAGCAAGCAGCCACATGGGCCCAGCCCATCTCTGGTACATTCTTGAATGGGAGCATTGCCAGGACATCTCAAACAAGCTCAATGGAGCTTACACAGTAAACTCCACTGAGAACTACCAGGTCCAGGCAAACCAGTTGAGCATCCTTGTAGACAGTAACTGCCCACTCAGATGCCCCCTTGGCATGTGTTAACTCAGCCAATGTCTCCTGTGACATTGGAAATGTACCATGGATCCTGTCTTTGAGCTCCTGTAAGATAGGAGGGACAGATACAGCTGCTTGGCCACATGAGTGGCATAATTTGCATAAAAGGTGGGGGACAAAAGGAACCAGGACCCGGCAGAGTTCACTGTCAATGTTTTCTAACAAAAAAAGGTAAGTATTTGGAAATTTCTATTAATTATGATTGGTAGGTTACCTTTTATAGTCTCCTCCTTGCCCGCAGCCTCAGCCAGCTTGGCCATTCTTGGTGCAAGCAGTTGTGCAGGCAATTCTTTATCCTCTGTTTTTGCCCACTTGGTAGGTTTCAGGTGGGCATACATTTCAGGGTCATCTGTCCAGAAAGATGGAGCAGAGAGGGCAAAGGACTTGAACTGGAGGCGTTCTACAACGGTCTTCTGGACGTTTAGAAGACACTCAATTGTCTTCTCTGACGTGTCAGGTATTTTGGCCATAAGTGCCTTGGCTGACACCTTGTCAATTTTCTTGTCTTTGAGGACGGCAGCCTTCACCTTTGCTTTGACCTTGCGGTCAATTTCTTTGATCTCTGCAATTGCAGAGTCAAGGTCTTTTAGAAGTTTTTCCAATTCTCTCATTGATTTTTTACTAGCCTTTCCATATGTTTTTATAGCTTTCACCCCAATAAAATCTGTATTATTCTGATACTATTGCCTCTTTGTTTATTCCTGTTTGTATTCCCATTTGCTACACTATTTCATCTTTTTACCCATTGTGTATTTGTTTTATGCTCATCTCAATTTTGTTGTTTGCTTTGTGTTGGCATTGTTTCCTTAATTGCCATATTATTTTTGGCGCTTTGCAGAGCCCCTTGTGAAAATATTATCAATAATTTGGTGATCAGCTAAATTTGAATTAGAAAATTATAGGTTAACTGTTTTTAGATAAAGTTGTTACTAATCTGAATTCAAAACCTTAATAATAAAATTTATGTCACAACAATTACTTTATCACTTGGCTCCTGATTGGCTTAAAGTTTATCTTTAAGTTTTTGAATTCAGATTAGTAACAACTTTATCTAAAAACAGTTAACCTATAATTTTCTAATTCAAATTTAGCTGATCACCAAATTGTTGGTAATATTTTCACAAGGGGATGTGTTTGGGTACTAAAAAAACCTGTGTTCTGGATCTAGATACACATCATAGTAAATATATGATTTTATAGAAATAAGCTGAACATAAAGAATAAAACCAACTATAAACAAAGAGAACATGAACAATTGAAATTCAAAATAAAAATAATATAAATAGAACATGTTTGGCAACAGGGGGTTTATTGGGGCAGGGAAGAGTGATGCCCTAGTAGGCAGAATAGCGCTGGAAGGAAGACATTGAGGAAGTGCTGGCCTGGGGGGACTGGTATTGGGTGGGTGGGGCTGGAAGGTGGGGGGTGGTGGGGGTAGGGGTAGAAGGATTGCGTGTGATGACCGCCATATAACGCTTGTTATATTCCTTGTCTGTCATTTGCTGGATGGGATGGTAGGTGGCTGTGGCACAGGGTGGGAAGTGCTTATCCTTACGTGATTGGTTGCCCATGTTCACATGGAAGACAATTTAAGCAAACAAGTCAGCCACCATCTGGCAGCCAAAGAGAGAATTGTGGTCAAGGACCCCAAGATAGAGGTTGTTGAAAGCCTGAGGGCGGTGCTCCTGGAGTGTATCTTCAATATTAAAGAACATAACATCAGCCAGATGGATGTCTGCGTGACTGGCAGGGTAGACTGAGGCCTGGTGCCTGCGTCCCTGGATGACCTCAAGGGCGGTGGAGCTACCCTCCATCTGGTGGCTCAAGAAAACCCGGCGCTTAGAATTTGAGACATCCCAGGAGTTGAGTAATCTACTGAGGATGTGGCTGTATAAGTAGCCATCAGTGAAATCTGGGTTTGTCCAATATTAGACAAAACCCTTGGCTGAAAGATCCAGAAATGCACCAATGAATGTTTCCTCTTGACCTTCTTCCTCCCTTTTTGGGTGATGGCTCTTCCTTGCATACCAAAATTGTCAAAAGCTATTTATAGCTTATAGTAGGAGATAAATATGACGTCACCTGATAGACTTGTAAAGCATTGGACCAGGGTTGATTCAATGTCAAGATCATATGGGGAATCCTCAGTGCCATCCCATTGGTTGCCATCAAAATTGGTAAGAACCCATATTGAAGCCACCTTCCCATACATCCAGAGCTGCACCATGCGCTCAGACATCCAAATGCCATGGTGCGCAAGTTGCTTCCAGACCTGGGTCAAGGGAAGCTTGGGGTCCTGCTGCAGGAGGTCAAGCATAATTGGGTATGCCTCAGTGATTTGTGACTTGGGGGCCTTCTTGGGCTTCTTGGCTGTCCCAATCAGATTCCCCTTGTTCATTAGGTTATTGAACTCTTGCATTAAGGTGGCTCAGGTAAATTGCAATTGGGTTACAACCTGTTCCCAGGACAGACCCTGCAGGTTCAGTGCCACAATTTCTTGGAGAATTTGGGCAGTGATAATTCATTGCTTGGGCTGCAGGAGCTAAAGCCTGATTGGCTGAGGGGGGCAGGCTGGCCGGTGGCAGGAAGTTGTTCCAAATCAAGGTTGCCATCCTGATTGGTTGGTTGACAGGCAGATTATGTGGGGGTGGGTATGGGAGCAGGGGCAGAGCTAGACGCAAAGTGACTATTGAACAAGTCAAAGCCATATTGTTTGGGGTCAGGTACAGGTCAGCTTCCTTTTTACCCGTCTTAAATGCTTGGGTGTAAACAGGTGCCTCCACATTCTGAGCCTCACCTCCATTGAAGCTGGCTTGGCTGCTGTTGGGTCGAGCTGCTGGCGCTGTCAAAGATATTGCTAGTAAAAACCATTGTAAAAAAACTTGGGATAAATCACTAAAAGTAGAAGATTAAAATTATATGATTTATTTTTATTGTAATCACCATTCCATATTTGGAAAGGTATCAAGACCATTATACACAAATAAGAATCCATGAAAATGAATAAAAGGCCTCTATTCCTAAATTGAATAGCTGTTGATTGGCTGCTAAACTGTTATTTTTCTATTTTAGGCTGCTCATAATACACATCTTGTGTGACTTCATTTTGTTTTGTGCTTGTGGAATCTTGCTTCTAAAGTGCTCAAATTTTGTTTCATCTTAGTCCTTCTGTTATTGCCTCATAGGAATCCTGATTGGATTATAACATACTCTGGAACAGCATCCATCCATCTCACTTGTTGTGTCAGTTCATTTTGTTTGTGGTTTGAACTACACCTCTTGATGTTTGATATAATCTTTTATAATGGGCTAGTGAAATTTTGTTTTTGGTTTGAAAGTTCATTTATTAACCAAAAATATTTAAATTAATTGAATCCTGAATCTTGCGCAACTTGGATTTTGTTTAAATCTGAAATCATTTTGTTTAAATATGAGGTATTTTTGGTTGTTGCCATAGCTTTTAAAACTACTGTAGGGAGAATTGGCTACTAGGGGAAGGTAAGGCCTGCCTAGTAGGTAAAAAGGACTACTAGAGGCAAATGATGAACCAGACCAGCAGGGACTGCTAGCTGCTGTGGGCTTGTTAAGTGTCTCCATCCATCAGGGACTGTTGGCTGCCAAGGAAGAAGGTGGAGTTAAGATAGCTCTATGTGCCCTTGTGCACTTGCAGGAGGTCTGTAAGCAAGAACTCTACCTAACAGACTGGTAGGGTGTCCTTGTTTATGTCTCTATAGGAGCTTTGGGGAGGTCCCAAAGTGATCATTGAAGGGCATGGATATGATCAGGGGTGTCACCAGGGTGGTTGCTTGGGGAAGCAGCTACATAACTTTGTGGTATCAAGCCTCTGGGAAGTAAAGCTGATTACTTTGTAATTGAAAGCTCAGACTTAATCATCTGAGTGAGTAAAGACAACTTCACATACATGAGTATTGTCTGTGGTTGAATGGCTCAGGTGGAGGACACTTTTAAGGTGCCCAGCCAAGTGCCAGTAGCCCTGTAGACTTATTTCCTGAGTCTGAGGTATTGGTATTGGGGGCTGATCATAGGACTGAGGCAGCTCAGGGTCTACAGTGAAGACTATTAAGAGGGACTGTATGATCACAGTGAAGACTAGTTGAGGAACTGGGAGATCATTGTGAGAATTGGAACCAAGGTGGTTCATTGTCAGGTTTGGAGCCTAGGGGGTTCATGGTGAGGATTGGAACTGAGGTGGTTCATTGTGAGGACTGGACTGACTGCTAACTGGAAAGGATTGTTTGCTGACTGGAGAGGACTGATTGCTGACTAGAAAGGACTGGTTGATAGCCTAGAAAGTACTGGTTGATGGACTGAAAAGGACTAACTGATGGCCTAAAAAGAAATGACTAATGAACTAGCTGAAGATCTGGAAAATCATGGAGCAGGACTAGATGAAGTAGAAGGAACAGAAGGACTGGTGGTTTGGAGAAATGAGCCAAGGTTTTGCCTAATTGAGTCATTTTGGTGGGATGTTTTCCTTGGATTTTACTATATTAGTAAATATATGGGGGAAACCTTGAAGAGGACCAAAAAGAACAATTTAAATAGTGTTCTACTATTTAAATTGGTTAAGGCTAAATGCAGGAAAAACTGGTGCTGGAACAGTGAACCAGTTAACACTTTGGTGCATGAAGAATTGTTGCTTTGAGTGATTTGAGCAGTGGAAATTGATTTCTTAGTTGGATTGCAGTGGAACTTCATAAATGGTCTATTTTTGTGCCCTGCATTCATTGGTTGAGTTCTGGCAGGTTTTCTGGTGAATATGATTGGTTGAAAGCCAAAAGCTTAAAATTATAAGCAAGGAAATAATGAATTAATACTTTAAGCTTTTGAGAAAGTAAGTATGTAAGCTGAAGTTATTATAAGAAAAGTGAGCAGCAATGGTTTAAGCTTTTGAAGAAAGCCATTCTGAAAGTGGAATTTTTGGGAAAAGGACACTATAAGAAAGAGGCTATCTGGAGAGTTACTGGGTCTTTTGGGTTTCTACCAAAGGGTTTTTGGGAGCCTTTTGATTGCAGGCAAGAGCTTGGTTGGACTGACACAGGTGGATTACAAAGGCCACAAGGACTACACAGAAGTCTTAATCATAAGATAAAGGTGCAGAAGCCAAAGATACAGGTGCAGGAGCCCAATACAAAGAAGCTGGAGTTGGAGATGCAGAACTGGAGCTGGAGTAAAAGCAAGAGCCCAGGATTAAAGTGCAGGAGTCCAAGACAAAGGGTTAGAAGTCTAATTCTGAGAAGCAGAGGTCCAAGATATGGTTGGAGGACTCCAAGTATTAGCATATACCAATGATTACCTTGCCCCCTGGGCTATATACCAGAAGGTTTCTAAGAAGATCTTCCTTCTGAGAGTGAATAAAAGCCCATTTTGACCCCTATACATATTTCTGAGATACATTTCCACATACTAGAGAATGACAACTCCTTCCAGCCGACCCTTGGCTGTGACCCAGGACACACTTTGGGGACTGATGGACAAGAACCCCACAGGGAGGGAATGGGTGGTGGTTTGGGAGTCAGGGTTGGAAGGCAAGTGGCTTGGTCTTGATGGGGGAGTTGGGGAGGCTTGGTTTGTTGACTGAGAAGAGGTGGGAAGAGCTGATTGCTTCAATTGCTCAAATTCTTCTTCTGTCACGTATGTGGGCTTGACAAACCAAACAGATGAGCGTGTGGGGTTGGGGAGTCCTTTCTGGACTTATCACTATCACTTGCATAGAATATGACAAGATCTGATAGGTCCTGGAAAAATATGGAAGGGAAAGGCTCATACCCCTTCTCAATTTGGGTGCACAGTTCATTGTATGTGGCAGGCTTTAAGCACCTGAGAGCTGAACCAAAATTGTAAAGACATACATCTGCAAGATGCATGTCAGCGTGGTTAGTGGGGTAGGACCAACAGGTATGCCCCACAGCCCTGATTTCTTTGGTTGCCCATTCATGCTGTTCCATCTCAGCACTCATTACAACTATGTACACTGCTTGTTGGGTAGCCCACTCCTCCAGCATGTCCTTGAGCTCTGTCTGGTAGGCATAACCATATGCAGTGTTTGATATTAATGAGTAATAATTAACACCCAATGGGGAAACTGTCAAAAAAAACCCAAAAAATTGATACAAAATTGGGCCGCGCTTGTAAACGTCAGATTGTATGTTGTAAATTCAGAACCTAAACGTAAAAATGTGGGATTTTTAAATCCTTGGTCCAAATTTTGAATCACTTCTGTGGGATGGTCTTTTTTAATTAAATTGATTTTGTTGTGCATTTATTTGAATTTTAAAAATGCAGGAACTCATAGACACTTTGCAAAGTTCAAGTCAAACTGCATATTTCCAATGGACAAAATAAATTAATTGGAATCAGTTTTGAAGTGTTCAAATCCATCAACCATTTTCATTAAGTTTATTACTGTAAATTCAGAACCTAAAGGTAGAAATGCGGGATTGTCAAATTCTTTTGCATAAACTCACCAACTTACTGGAATATTTTTCATCCTTTTATATAAAAAATTAAGAATTTCTGGGATGAAAATTACTCCATTAAGTCAGTGAGATCATGCAAAGGAATTTGAAAATCCCAAATTTTTACCTTTAGGTTCTGAATTTACAGTATGTTTTTTTGGAATTGTGGGATTGTCAAATCCATGAACAAAATTCCAAATCACTTTTGAATGCCACTAGTAAACTCAGATATTAATTGCAGGAACTGGAATCCAAATTTAATGTACAGTAAGCACACTAGAAAACACCAACTCAAATCAAGAAGCTCCACTATGACTAAAATCAAATGAAAAATTCAATCTCAATAATATATGCTTAGACATAAAAAGTTATTAAACTTTGAAATTATCCAAACCCAGAAAGGATACAATATTATACACTTAAAATCACCAAATAGAAATTCTGTTACTATTCAAGGCTAAATCAAGAGAAAATAACTATTCACAACTAAACCAAAATCTAAATAAATACATATTCCATCTAAAATATATATTTTTATTTTATTTTTATGGACAGAAAATTGCATTCCTAACCAGCTCCTGCACCAGCTCATGAGGTAGCCTGTCCACAAGGGCGTCCCAGAGGGTCCAAGAATAGACCCAGAACCCAACTCAAGGGGATTCATGCCAACACACAGGCCTCCCAAGGTGTCATTGCCAGTCAACCACCTCCTGCATCCCAAGCCAGATCAACCAGCCTGAATCCCAAACAGAAGCCACTCTTGTGGCCTGCTACCAAAGTATCCCATACCAAGGTCACTGGGAACACTGAGGTTACTTACTCCTCCACTGTGTACCCAGTCAATACCTGGCCCCGCACTCTTGATCCAAGAGTTGCCACTTCCTGCCCCTGCGTTTTTGACACCTCCTATCAGCCATTGACCACCACCAAAGAGCCATCTGGGCCTGTATTGTATGCCATCATTGATGGCGCCAGCGCAAGTAAGAGTGATCCCACCTTCTACATAAAGGTCCCCATCCCCTGTGTTGAGCCTGCCAGTCAGGATGCTGCGGTACCTGCCAAGGGCTGGCGTCAGTTGACATATAATGAGCGTAAAGCTCTCCTCAACTGCTTGAATGAGGGAATGGCAGTTTGGGATATTGCGTCCCAATTTGGTGTCATAGCCAGGTATGTTGTTGACCTCAACACCAAATATGGCAACACCAGTCAAATTGCAAAATCTGCCAAGGCTAAGCAGCAGCCCAGCCTACTTCAGCCCACCCATCTCAAGGCAATCGGGCAGTGAGTGACCAAGGATTTTCACCTGGACACGCTTGCTGCCCAATCAATGCTATCACAGAGTTTGGGCTTTCTGTCTCAAAAACCCTTGTTTACCAATCAATGGTCAATCTGGGCTTCTAATGAAAGGTACTGGGTGTTTCTTCACACAATCAAAACAGTGAAAAAACCATTGAAGATTGGCACATTTATGCTGAGACTTATCTGGCCCTAAAGGAGACTGGGAATGTCCAGTTCTTCTACATTGACAAATTGTTGTTTTCCTCCTCACTCAGGTCTAGGCATGGGTGGGTCAAGAAGGGGTCCAAGGACAGTGTAGCCCATTGTACAGCTGTCTGTTCCCAGAAATATTTGATGGTTGCTCTTCTGGGTCCTTGCAATTTAGATCAATACCAGATGATTAAAGGCTCTCATAACAGCAGGACTTTTTTCAATTTTCTCCAAGCCATAAAGAAATACCTCTGGATCAATTACAGCAGCACAACCAACATTCTTGTGTTGGATAATGTCAGGCTCCACAAAGTGGATCTGGTTGTGTCTGAGTTCCACCATTGACAAAAAAGCCACACCTCCAGCCACTGGCTTTCTGATTGTCCAATGAGACTTCTCTTCCTCCTGCCATATTTCTCATTCCTGAATCCAATTGAGGAGGTCTTTGGGTGGATCAAGAATAAGGTAAAGAAAGGCCTCTCTCAGGACACCAAGGATCTCTTCAATATTCTTGAGATCAGCCAATTTGAAATGCCACCCAGTGTGGTGGCAGCTTTCTATGAGCACTCAGAATCCTTTCTCCCTAAAGCCCTCAACTCCGAGCCAATCAGATAAATGAGCGCTCTGGATTTTATTTGTTTTTACTTATTTTGTTTTTATTAGGACTCAAAAATATTTTATTTATATATAATGATGTGACGTTGAATTGTATTATAGACAAATAAGAATACATACAAAAGTTAAGTAAAATTAATTATACTAGATATGAGGACACATATTTTTATTATAATTAACTGAATATTGTTGATAAGGAGCGCCTTTTTGGGGAAGCTTTGAATATAAAGATAGGAAGAGAAGAAGTATATTTTATTTGATAACACTTTAGACTTATATAGATTTAGCTGTGGCAGGGATTTTAGTTGGATCAAACCCAGGGGTTGGTCATGTGCTGGATGGGTTTGAGTCGCTGGATACCTGGACAGCCATGTGATATTGGTTTGTTGTCATTTCTGGTATGTCAAATGGTATATTGGAAAGGCACCAAATTGGGTGATGGCTGGATGTTAGGTGTGATGGCAATAGCTGTAATACTTGTACATCCAGACCCTCAACATTGTATTGACTGTTGAGCTAACAAATAAATAGATTTAAAAAGATAGAAATAGTTTGATTTTATTTAAATAATTGTGAACCCTTTTTGGTACTTTGGCTTTTTTAAGCAACAAATTGGACCTTGCAGGTCATCATCTGACCTTATTGATTTAGTGCCACTATAGCCACACGACACAAAAACCAATAATTTTCATGTATCTCTTACTAATTAATACTTATGACGTGTGTTAAGCATATCAAAATATTTATCAAATCATATTACCAGGGAAAGGTAATTTGAGTTCTAAACAATCACTTGGTTAGAACATAAGTGGAGTGGGCCGCTTGATGCAGATAAATTCAGTTCTTGTTGTTTAACTATGTAATATATGAACCTGTACTTGACAAGCTAGTAAATAAACACATTTTTAAATTATTTTTTATTATTTGATGTGTTTACTTACTATAACTGCTGTCTTATAATATATTTAGATGTATTACTATTATAATTTAAATATTATAATTTAAATATTAAAATTTAAATATTATAATTTAAATATTAAAATTTAAATATTATAATTTAAATATTAAAATTTAAATATTATAATTTAAATATTATAATTTAAATATTATAATTTAAATATTATAATTTAAATATTATAATTTAAATATTAAAATTTAAATATTATAATTTAAATATTATAATTTAAATATTATAATTTAAATATTAAAATTTAAATATTATAATTTAAATATTATAATTTAAATATTATAATTTAAATATTATAATTTAAATATTATAATTTAAATATTATAATTTAAATATTAAAATTTAAATATTATAATTTAAATATTATAATTTAAATATTAAAATTTAAATATTATAATTTAAATATTAAAATTTAAATATTAAAATTTAAATATTAAAATTTAAATATTAAAATTTAAATATTAAAATTTAAATATTAAAATTTAAATATTAAAATTTAAATATTAAAATTTAAATATTAAAATTTAAATATTAAAATTTAAATATTAAAATTTAAATATTAAAATTTAAATATTAAAATTTAAATATTAAAATTTAAATATTAAAATTTAAATATTAAAATTTAAATATTATAATTTAAATATTAAAATTTAAATATTAAAATTTAAATATTAAAATTTAAATATTAAAATTTAAATATTAAAATTTAAATATTAAAATTTAAAATAAAAAAATAAAAATAAAATAAATATAAAATTTAAATTGCAGGGGAAGATAATTTATTAGGGAGATGCAAATTGCAATGGGAATGTGATTATTCTGGGGAATTATACCCCAAAATCAAATTTTCAGCAAATGTGTCTAATTGGATTCACATACTCTTCTGTATGTGGTGGACAACTCTGGATGCAATTTCAAGAGGGGTGGTGCCCTTCACCCCAGTGGTTGCCAAACACTTAATAAAAGGCAGTTGGGTAAGAAAATCAATTAACAGGTTCTTTTTGGGAGGCATGTAGTACTCATACAACAATGCCAATGCAAAGGAGTTGTACAGGACGTGCTTGACTGTCCTATACCCCCATGAGTCTTCTGGCATTCTAGTGCTAATTGACATATATCAAGTTGTATAGGTACATCCTCCAACTTTTTAATGTTAGTTTTTAGTATGCAATGTGGTAGGATTCCTAGGTATACTGCAACGTGAACCCTTTGAGAGGTATATTTTTCAGAAAACATGCACAATTTTTTATATATTTGAGTTAATCTGTTGATGTAGGGTGTTTGGCTAAATTTGAATATGGTTCCAGAAGGCGCCCAACTTGTATCCGCCCCCCTCATGCCTTGGCAAACAAAATAAATAAAGGTTTAAACATATTCACAAGGACTGTGTCCCCAACTTTATTTGATAATGCTTTGAATACTTTATTGAAAATTTCATTTTAAGATATTCAGTTCCTATTTGAAAGTCCGTTTTTATTAGATTTTTTTCATCTTCATTGATGTTTTAAAATTGAAATGTTGAATACTTTCATAAATATATTCATCAAAGTTTATTTTGATATCCCTGCAAATTTCAGTCATCTCTTTGAAATTGATATTTGCTCCCATTTCATATGCTTCCCTAATCCATGGTGAGCACTCTGTGGGTGGTAAATATTACTTGGGTTTTCCTTTAATATTTGAAAAACTATTCATATTCATTTGAATTATTTTTATTATTTCATTTTTATTTAATTGCTTTACAGGGTTGACCAGTGATTGGTAACCCCCGTAAAACCAACTTGGCGTGAACACTTCCACTTCAGCAACCTTGTCCCCATTCCTAGTTATAACTAAAGTAAATATAAGTAAAACATAAAAAACTTACAGATTGTTTCCCCTGCAGCCCCCTCAGCCACAGGTGCCTCTTCAGCAAACTTTATGAGCGTTGGCTGCTCTTCATTTGATTTCCTGGGCTTGATCTTCCTTGTTTTCCACGCTACTTGTGTTTCCTCCTGATTTTCATTTGTTGAATTTTCATTGTTTATTGTAGCTCTTCTACTTCTTGACTGGCTTCATTTTCATCTGTTTCCATTTGATTGGTTTCCTCTTCATTAGTGTTTATTTCCTTTGAGATTTCAGTTCCTTCAATCAGTTTTATTTTCTTGTTGTTTTTTTTGGCCCCTTGCCAGAACTCCCACAAATTTTAGGCCGTGTCATTGAACTTCAGACTTGATAGGATTGTTCCCTGTAGATTGAGTAACGCTTCTTTGTTCTTTTTGTCTATAATATTTCCTAGTTTATCCAGAGCATCTTCCTTTGGCTGGATCAGTGGCTAGCCCCCATTACCAGCTTTCCTGTTATTATTTCCCTGATATTTTTTTCTATTTCAACAAGCTTTTGCAGGTGTGCTTCTACTTCATTTATCAAGTTATAGATATTTGACATTTTGTTTGAATTACATCAAAAAACTGGTTTTTATAGTACTACCTTCAACGCATTAATATTTTTCATCATCAATAATAAATTAAAGACCATAAATGTAAATTTTGCATTAGAATATTGCAATTAGATGTCAACTCTTGATATTTTTATATTATGTGCATAACTCAATGCATTTTGTTTAAAAAATTCATTGTAAATGAGGCCTTTTTCATTGTAATTTATATAAATGGACTGTGTTTATATTAGAGAGCCATTAATGCTTAGTAAAAATATTGATACATAGTGCATTTTACAGCCTGCATATTTACCTATTGGTAATAATTTTACTAAGTGTTAATGGCACCTTAATATAAAAACAGTTCATTTATATAAATTATAATGAAAAAGGCCTTGTTTACAATGAATTTTTTAAACAAAATTCATTGAGTTATGCACATAATATCAAAATATCAAGAGTTGACGTCTAATTGCAATATTCTAATGCAAAATTTATATTTGTGGTTCTTAATTTATTATTGATAATGAAAAATATTTATGCAAATAATTTTATGTTATTCATAAAATATACAACATTTTATTGATTATGAGAATGTCAATAATGTAAAAAAATATGTTATTAATTATAAAGCAAAATAAATAATATCAATTTTAATAAGTTGTCACAAAGAAAGGTTTTATTTTACTCATCAAAGAAAGGTTAGGGGAGGGAATGGGCAGCATGTACGTTATCATCATCTGCGCCTGTGAAAGAGACAGCATCAGAGGTAATGGGGAGGAATGGGTGGTGGTTTGGGAGTCAGGATTGGAAGGCAGTTGGCTTGGTCTTGATGGGGGAGTTGGGGAGGCTTGGTTTGTTGACTGGGAAGAGGCAGCAAGAGCTGATTGATTCAATTGCTCAAATACTTCTTCTGTCATGTATGTGGGCTTGACAAACCAAATGGATGAGAGTGGGGGAGGTGGGAGTCCTTTCTGAACTTATCATTATCACTTGCATAGAATATGACAAGATCTGATAGATCCTGGACAAGTATGAAAGGGAAAAGCTTATACCCCTTCCCAATTTGGGTGCACAGATCATTGTATGTGGCAGGCTTCAAGCGCCTGAGAGCCAAACCAAAATTGTAAAGACATACATCTGCAAGATGCATGTCAGCGTGGTTGATGGGGTAGGACCAGCAGGTATGCCTGCAGCCCTAATTTCCTTGGTTGCCCATTTCTGCTGCTTCATTTCTGCACTCAGTACAACTGTGTACACAGCTTGTTGGGTAGCCCACTCCTCCATCATGTCCTTGAGCTCTGTCTGGTAGGCATACCCATCTGCAGTGTTTGATATTGCTGAGTAATATTTGACACCCAATGGGGAAACTGCCAACAAAACCCCAACAAATTGATACAAGTTTGGACCGCGCTTGTAGACGTCAGATTGGATACGCTTTTCTCCATAGTCTTGGATACTTGCAGAAATCTTGACATACAACAGGAAGATGATGCCATTGCGCATCCTCACAGCCCTCCCTTTGATAAGATTGATGGCAGCAGACTCATAGGGATTTGATTCCACCAAACTGGGGCCAGTGAGAACTTGATTAAACAAGATTCTAGCAGCAACCACAACTATGTGCATCCACAAATTCACTGTTCTCTTATTGGTGAAAATGCTGTGGAGTCCCAGCTGGAGACAGACCTGGACCAGGGGCATCCGCGGGTCACGTTCCATGATGGCCATCATAAGGGGATGAGCTTTTTTGCTATCAGTTGACGTACAGGCACCAGTTGGGGTCTTCTTGGGAGGAGGCCACAGTTGGCGTGGGCTTGCAGGGTTACAGCCACAGTGGACTTTGCAAACCCCATTGCAGCCGCAATTTCCCTGAGAGACATAAGCTTCCCTTGCTTTTCAACCATTTTGAGAACAATTTCTGGTGTGATCTGTTTTCTTCTGCGCCTTTCAGGCTGATTGGCTGGAGGTGGGATGTGTCTGTCTTGGGAACTGGATGTTGTCATCTGATTGGCTGTTTCTGGATTCTGGCTTCCATGGGTGGCCCCTTGGCTCAATTGACTGGTTTCAGATGCCATTGTTGATACATGATTTGGGTTAGCAGCTGCCTGTGTGTGATGGGCAAACAGGGCCATGTTTGAGGACACAGGAGAAAGAACACACTCCTGGGTAGTGCTCAGGGAGGGGCCTGAGGGTTGGGAATGACCATAGAGGGAGGCTTCACTATTGGAAGACCCAGTGTAGCCCTGCATGATTTTGTCAAGGCCAGGGAACAACTCGTTTATTTGGTTGTTATTAAAAGAAGGCATAATAAATTTTTATTAAAAATTAAACTCAAAAAGAGAAGTGTATATTTTAATCAATTTTATTGTTAAGTATGTTAAGTTGGTGAATAGTAGGATCTAAATTTTAGCTGTCCTAAACTGGAATAGGGTGATTTTTGAGAATTCCTATGATTCCTAAAAGAATTAACACAACTCCACTCTAGATCCTTTGACTTCTGTTTGAGATGCCCATAAATTATACTTATTTCAAATTCACCTCATTTTTGATTTGAAATTTGGTTCTTGGATTTGACAATCCTGCAATTTCAGATTTGTTAATTTTTACATGATGTCTATGATTTATTTGACATACAGAAAATCTCAAATTGTACATTAGAATCCCGCATTTTTTATTCATGTATCCCGCATTTGTTTGCTGGGGTTTGTCTTTTGTTAGTTGAGTTATCTGCTTAAGAGATTCAAAATTTGCCAATTTAAATAAACCAAAAAAAGTAAAATTAAATGGTAGATTTTATTAAATATTTTAATTTTCATTCAGCTGAGTTTCTTGCAAAAGTGATTCAAAATTTGGACCAAGGATTTGACAATCCCACATTTTTATGTTTAGGTTCTGAATTTACAGTATATAAACTAACCTTTATATGTGTTTTATTCTTATTTTTATATCTTTATTTTTATTGGTAATTCTGGCTACTATTTACATTTGTTTATCCCTGGATAACATTATGGTTTCTTTTTCTAGTTTTTTAGGCTTAAAAATATTCTACCACATCCTTCTTTAGACAGCTTTAAATTTATATAACTTCTACTCTTAAAATGGCTATCAAAATCATATCACTCCTTGATTTTTTCCAAGCAAAGCTTCTAGATTATGTTAATTTTATCCTGGCTTACTTTCTTTGATTTTATCTCATATCACAGGTGTCACAAATACTTTTTGGGTCTGCTGATGGCTTTTATTTACAGCTTTAAAGCTGGTGGCTGTATTTTATTACCCTGCAATTTAAAAAACATATCATTTTAATAAACATGGTTTGGGACTTAAACTGTTAATTTTGTCACTTTGAAAGCATAGCCAGTTTGAATTCTTCAATGTGTCTGTGAAATCCTGTGCTTTATTTTATTTCATTTTAACGCCAAAAATTAATTTAATGGGGTAAATTATATAGTTATGAAAGGTATATAATATAGAATAAAAGGGAGAAATTAAGAAGAAAATGTTCTCTCTATTGGATATAGAAAAAGAGTGTTATATAGTAAAGTGATCATCCACAAAGTGTCCATGTAGATCATGGCAGCCATGGGGCTTTGTGAGATCTGGATCTTCTTGAAACTCATATGTTTGATCCTAGTGCAACATCTTGATTTTGTGTCATGGCCACCTTTACTTGGCTTTTGAGATGTTTTTTGGGGAAACTTTTTCCTGAGAGGAGTAATCAAAGATATTGCAACAATGGGCATAACTGCTAGATCACATTTAAGATTAACAATTGTGTAGTTTTATTTGATAGCCCACAGTCTTTCAAGTGGTTGCTAATTTTCTAGTAAAATCTACTTAGCACAGAAATTTGAAAGCTGGTGAACTTATCTTGATCAATAACAGATTTGGATATGCCCTGTCTTTCTCTAGGATGAGTGAATTTTATTCTTGGCTGACTTGATTTTCTATTGCAGAAGATTTAAAGGCTACTATAGGGTGCTGGGGTGTAAGGGTACCCAAAGAGAGGTTCTGCCACTGTAAGATAGTCTTTCAGGCCAACTCAGAAACTATTGCATCTGAAACCCTTTTCCACTTGATGTTATCAAAGAACTCTATAAGTCAGGGTTAGCCATGAGTTAAAAAATCCTAAAAGCTAGACCTGTCAGGAATATTCCTGACAACACCTTGGTTCAGGGCAATAGTTTGTTTACAATTGGACTCAATAAACAAAATAAAAAATTGCAGCAGTTCCCCCTTATTAGGAAAACTGCCGCAGAAGGCCGAGCCAAGAAAATGGGAATTAAAAATAAAAAATTTAATTTGGACAGGTTTTATACCCCGCCCACCGGCCGTGCGGCCGGCTGTCAGCCATCTGCAGGCTGCATGGCCGACTGCCAGCCCCCACCTGCCCACCCACTCCCATCAGCCAGTCCCCTGGCCAGCCCACCAAATGGGGAAATTGCCAAATGGGGAAACCCAAAAAGGCAATTTCCCCAAACCCAAATGGAGGGGGAACTGCTGCCCAAATTTGGAATCTACCAAATTTGGGAGGGGCTGACAAGCTGCTCAACCCACCCATTCCTGCATTAACTGCAGAATTCAAAATTGGATGCATGAAAGCATCCAATGATACACCAAGCCAATGCAAGCTCAGAAGTAACAATTCATTGCCTGCACACCACTTCCAATTCCCCTCCTAAAAGGGAATTACAGACAACACCAAGTGTTTGGGGTTTCCTGTCCAGTGTTTTACTCTATTCATGCCCCCACAATGATGATAGTATATAATAAAGCCAATTCACTTGATGATAATTTGTGCTATCATTGAGTGAAATTACCCCTCAATAGTATCACATAAATTAATCAGAACTTTACCCTACAAGAAAGTTAAGACACTAAGCTTTGTCTGCCCTTTCCCAGGATCAGAAGATGAACCATTTAATCTTCTCAGCTGTACTCACAGCCCGCCTTGGGATTGGGGCCCAAAATACACTCATCAGCATGAGTCGTACAATAAACCACCTGGCAAGTACATCTACGAGGAGCCAGGGCAGCTAAACTCCTCCAAGAAGTACTCCTAGCCCACACTGGTGTTGCCTCACTCCACTCAGTCTGTAGCTATATACACCTGTATATACTACGTACTCACGTATTTTGCCAGTAATTTTGGATGTTATAACGTACATACCAAGGTCTTTTGATGGATGATGACGGTCTATCATATTGTGACAGCGCTCACAGGTTTCCAAGTTGCCAACTTGGTCCCTTATTTTGCTAAAGTACTCCCCCAATTGTTGGGTCTTTACAAGACCAGAGAAAAAGATTAAGAGATCCAGGGCAATAAAGATATGTATATATGCTCTGAATTTAAATCTAAATCCTGATACTTGAACCCCAACAAGTCCCAACTTTGGCTTGAGAAGGTTGGCCTAAAGATACCCTCAATGTAAATGAAAAAAGACCTGCAGGGTACAGAGCCTAAAAACTTTAGACAGGATAAACCTATGCTTAATGGTCAACTCAATCCATCTGATGTCAGGTTATGCCAGTGTGAAATTGTTGTACTGGACTCCATATACTAGGTCAATTAATATGATGCAAGGGCTGAAAATGAATTTCAAACCTGTGCCCTCAGTGGTACAAAGTCTGGTGCACCATGGGAAAATATATCAAGCCTGGCTTAGCTCTTGTCAATTGGATCAATATACAACTCTGCTTGTCTATTGTGACATCCAAACCTTGACAGGGTTTTCAGCAAGAGGCATCTGATGCATTTAATCTGACCTCTGTGTAGCTTGTGCAATCAGATCAAACTTTCCCTTAAAAGTGTGGGTGTGTAATGAACATCCTCCCCCTCTCCAGGTGTGTAGGGTATACCATGGTTTAAGTTTGATAATAAATCTTCAATCTTTAGCTTTCCTGAGTAGCTTGAGTAGATAAATTGTAACTTCAGCAGTAACACCAGTTGAAAGTATAGGTGGGGCTGATTTGGTAAGATGGCCAACCTATACATAATTAAGTTCCATTTCTAGCATCAGTTCTGTTTTAAAGGCTTTGAAGTGATAAAAGAGGCTTTGGGGGACCAGCTGCCATCAAAGAAAATGGCAAGCCAAGGAGTTCTGCTGTGAAATGAGGTGGCCATCATAAATAAATATGCATGGTTACCAGATCTACTTAAGATATCCATACAGGTTTGGAATTTTCAAAGGATTTTATACTTGGCCAAAGTTTCAGCCTAGGGATTCTAAAAGAGTGGGGTTTATTCACAGGGATCATAAACATGGCCCTGAGCTCACTACACTCAGGGGTAGAGATAATTCAGCCTAGTGATTTAACTGTGCTGTTTTAGAAGAGTTACTAAAGGGGGGAAATAATATTGAACCAGGTAATATCTTTACTTGAGCATGAGATGATTTTTGTTTGCCATGTCTTTCAGGGTGATAGGTGTCCTACTGTGAGAGGCAAAATTCTGGGAAAATGAGCTGTACTCCATATAAGGATCGATGTTGTCTCAGCTGGTGGATTGGGCCCGGCACATCTTGGTTACAGGTCTTGGGTGGGTCAAGTCAAGTTGTGGATTCTTTTCTGACTAGGAGCCTTGCCAGGGAGTTTGCCCTATAGCTTTGACACTAGCCTTGGCTGGCTTCCAGCTCTAAGCTGCTACAGCCAAAACAGCATTGCTTAGTATCTAAATATTTTAAAATAATTCTTTGGTATGAGTGGCCCAAAGCCAGGAACTGGCCATGACTTGGACAAGCAGCACTACTCTTGATTCAAAGCATAGGCTTTTATGTACTGGCACCATGCTTGAAATGTATATATGAATAAAAGTGGACATGAGCCCTCCTCCAGCCATAATCGCTTCTTTAAATGCACAGAATTTTTTCAGAATCAAAGCTCCATATTTTCACCACGTCAGCAATAAATTCTAAACTAACCCTCTCTTTTTTGAACCGATGTAATTGAAGGCATGAAGCCCTAGTCAGGGTGGGCTAAGGAGATCTACATTTAACATATGTGGAGTGTATTCTGAACCTATTTGGTGTTGTATTGACAGTGTTTAGCTAGGCAGTTGAATCTGTAACTTTTGCATGTTTAAGTTCGGAAAAAGCATAAACGAATTCAATTTTCAAAGTGAGGGTATAAAGCAAAATTCCTTGTATTTCAATTAAACTGGGAAAGCCACAAAGATGGGTGAGGTGACGGTGTTTGGAGATTCCCAGAGCGTGGGGTGAAGGATTTCATGGTTGGGATTCATGGGTTTAGTCTCCACCGCCAGAGCCCCTGTGATGTCCGGGTCCGGATCCACTTGAACTTGTGTCCAGCCAGCATCGGAAACCTCATTGGGGGTCGAGGACAAATGCAGTCTGGAGAGTTGATCGACTCCCCGCAGGTAGGGCACTGGAAGCTGGTAGAATTTGGGCTGAAGATCGTTGGGTCAGATGGGGGCTGAAGATCGCCAGGGGTATGGAGAGGAAGTGTTGGAGGCAGCTTAATTCGGTGATCAAGGACATCGAATAGAATGACTGAGGTTCAGCAGAGTCCCTAAAAATTACATTTTAAAACTTTAAGTTGACGGGAATTGCATCTATAAACTTATATATGCAATTTCAAGCGAAAGAAAGGATCTGAAAAATGGTACTGGGAAAAATGTCAACATTAAAAATCTTTAAAAAATAACCTTAACCAGATAAACAAAATTTTAAAATGAAGGGTTGAAGTTACACTATCAGACCACATTTTTAGAAAAAGTACTTGTGAATTAAAATAAATTAATCATAAATTGAGGTTAAAAAAGAAACGTTGTGCGACTGGTATCTTGAAAATAAGTTGGCATGATAAAAAGGAAAGCTAATAGCTTGCTGAGAAATACCTGAAGCTAGGATCCTGAGATGGACGAGTTGGACTCTTGTCAGGTTGGATGTTGAGAGATTTCCTCAGCCGAGCATTCTCACCCTCCAACTCTTTGAGACGAGACTTTAATGATTCATTTTCTGTTTTCAACAGATCTAGAGCCGCCTCCCGTTGTGTAAGAGACTTGGCCTTGAGTTCCAAATCTTTGATGTATAGATCTTTACGCTGACGGAAAGCCTTCTGGGCAGCTCGATTCTGGGCGGCACGCTTAGACATGATTTTATCCTGGTTTCCTTGGGGCGTACTCGAGGAACCAAGCGATGTGTAACTGAAGCCGGAGTCCACGTACTCCGTCACGCCGTTCGCACATGGATTTATGTGAGGGTTCATCCTAGTACAATAGTTTATGGTGAGGTAAGCCGATCCATTACATAATATAATCCAGCCTGGGATTCGATATCCATTGGCTAACTTTTTGGCTTGGAGCCGATTCTATTCCGACAGTCACCAAACGATCAAAACCGAACCAACCTTGGATTTCCAAACAGATGATTAGTAGAACAATTGCTTACACCATGATTTCATGGCCAAAAACAGATAGAAACCTACTTTATTCATAGGAGGAACGAAGCTCCCCGACACAATGTTGTCTAATAGCCTCCTTGAAATCCCAACATAAATCCTACTGTTATTCGCTTGCTTCCTGATAACAAATTGAAAGCTACCAACCAAGCCCAAATTAATATTGACTGTTATTATCACACAACCTTTGTATAGCAAATAGATTGGCAGATTTTACTTGTGTTATTTTCTGTGGGCAAGAGTGATAAAGATCCAGCCATGAGCTTGGATGCCTATTTCCTAATACTTTGCAAGGATCCAGATTACCCCTCCCAACCCCGGTTCTGACCTAAAGAAGGATCAAACTCCATCAACCCTCAATAATCACTATGGTAGGATCAAACTTGAAAATATACCCCACACATATTTTACCAAACTAAAACTTATTTGATTGTTCCACTTATTGCATAGCAACAATGAGCTATGGCCAATCAAGTATTAGCCTAATCCTCGGCATCTATTGGCTATTTCCCTCAATCTTATAAAATACCTGCGTTTAATTTTTCTTGGCTATTTCAAATGGACTGCTGGCCTCTTCGCGCCGATTCAAAAGTCTATATTTTAGCGTAGAATTTATATTCGCACGAAGAAAAATCAGCAGGGCCAGCTTCAATTTTCTGTCAGAAGCAAATCATGTATTCCTGGTCCAAGCTAAATTGTTTGGATTGAAAAGGCTACTTTGCGTATGCCATTCCGATAATTGTCCTGGGGCGGCCAAAAGATTTAAAACCTTTAATAGAATATTCAGATTTGCTCCCTTCTATTTAGAGCAAAGTATCTAAACACGCTCAGACAAGCTAACCAAATTACAATAAACCAGCTCGCTTCCTGTTACGTTGTGGCTGAACACCAGGCATCACATCTTATTATACAAATGAATCAAGTGCCTCACCAAATAAAACCATGCAAATAAATCCTCTCTTCGTCAGAATATCCCATCCAAGACTTGTATTATCTTTGTAAAATTTAAACTATAATATCTATTTATAATATCCAACAGACTGAGCATGCCAAAAATATAGGAACAAGAATATATTCCTTCAATTATTGTTCTGCTGACCAATTTTCAGTTAAAATGATGGAAATTGGTAAACAACTCATTTTAAATAATTATTATGGCTTGATTTTCTATTGGCTTAGTTTTGCATATGCTTAACTTAAGCTTAACCCCTATTTCTTAAATTCTACATGCCATTTTTATCATATGCCTTAAAGTAGTTTTCTTGCTTTATTTCATTGTATGAAAATAAAATTAAACTAAAAAATAGCACGAAATTCAATACCAACTAAAAACAACCAGATTTTCCATCAACAATGCTAAATTCAAGCTTGCACTGAATTCCACTAATTTACACCAATAAAAATACATCATCATTAGTAATATTTATTTGTCATCTTTTAAATATATGTAAAATTCAATCGGGCAAAAAGAACAATATTTCACATTAAAAACACAAAATAAATTTTATTTTATTTTAATATTATCTTAAAATCAACAATGTACTACTATGATGAAAGCTTAAAAATAATCCAAACCACCGTATTTTTGCCCCCCCCAATTTAATGACTTTGGCTATTCCAAAGCAGTTTTTCCATCAAATTGGATGGGTTAACTGCTCTAAGCCTTAAAACCATTAACCCTATAAGAGTTCTTTAGCTATTGTAATATAGGACTAATTTTCTGTCAGCAGCAAAATCTGAGTAAAAATATAGTATCACAACATCAAATATTGCTCTCTCAGGAAAAAAATTCCTAAGAAACAGCTCAATCAATGAATAATCAGCGGTACTCTGTTAGGGCCTGCCCTACCAAAGAGATTACCCAGCTGGCAATAAGCAGGCCCCACAAATGGGGGCGGCCACAAAAGGGGTCAACCCAGGCAACAGGATCAAAATTGGGGGTTGAAACCCCTACTGCATGCAGAAAAAGACTTCAAAAGAGAAACTAATTGGGTTTGACCCAATAGGCTCAACTCAGCTGACTTTTTAGCAGCTGAGAAAGAGCCAAATGGGCCTAATTTGTTCAACTTCTTCCCTGGCCTAGAAGACCACACCAGTATGAAAAAATCTCCCAATTCTCTCTAAAAATAAAGGAGAAAACCAGTTCCATCTTAACAGTCCAGGTAAAGATATTACAACTAAACCCTTTCAGGAGGTTTGGACAAGCACACTCAAAAAGAAGTCAAAATCTCTTGCCCAGCTCTAAAAGCCCAAGACAACCCCATCCAAGACTAAACCGTGGAAGCTGAAAGATCAGCTTTAGAGCATAAAGCCCTTAATTTTCTTGGCTAACAGTTGCTGCCATTTTCTAATAATAATTGCTATGAATCTTTGGTTCATTCTGCTCATTTCTTATTTTCTAGTAGCCATATTTCAGCTTAGAACACTACACCAAATCCAAAACCTTGAGAAGCCTACCCAACTGCTAGTTGTTGACACTATCTATAAAGTTAGGCCTCCACCTTGGGCCTCTACTTCAATCCTCATCAGATGCTTGGGGATCTCTGTCAACTTACGCCTTAATTTTTCCCAAAGATTTACTGAAAAAAATCCCAAGAAAGGTCCTCACACTATTAATTGCAGAATTAGTTTGAAAATACCCCCACCTAACCCACCCAATAGACACCTCTGGTTAAATATCATGTGCAAGAGCAGTTGAGAGCAGTGGTAATTGCATTCAAGACAGGTTCCTCAATTTTTAGTTGAGTCAGTTTTCCCTTTGATTTTGTTCATTTGGATTTTTCCAGATTTTCCTGCCTCAAGAGATGCATTCATATTCCCTCATATCATTGGTCAATCAGATTTGGACATTCAACTTCCCATCCAAATTACATCACATTCCTTTAAATGAATGCAAGAGTTGTAAAGCACCTTGCTTCATCATTCTCTATTCTAATAAAGTTCAAAATTTGTTAGTGAAATTCAGCCATTTGGTTTTTCCTGTTGCTTTGTTTGTTCAGTTGATCCACCCGCCTCTTTGGCCTCCCAGGAATTGTTAGCGGCAACCATTTGGTTGTTGATGAAGCCACAATTTATTGTGGTTGAGAGTATGGTTCTGTTCTTTATAACCTGCTCCCCAATTCTCACACTATCACCATCCAAGCTAGTGCCATCCACTCTTTGCATACTGAACTTTTCCTGCCTGATGTCCCCCTTGAAAGATACAAAGGACCTAATTTCTGGGTCATATTCAACAGCCAATGGTTTTTTTTCATCTGACATACATAGACAGTAAGCCCAACCCAGATTGGTTCATGCCCAGATTGTTTCCTACTCTTTTTCCCAGCCTGCAGATGAGAAGTGTAGCTGCACCTAGCAGTGCATTCCCCCTGTTGTCCCCAGAATATCTAAGCCTTTTCTACTTAACATTGACTGGTTTCATCAACTTCATGGCCCCACACCTGGGTAAATAGACCCCACTAGGCTACATAATCTCCTACCTTATGAAGTTAGGACTGGTATTTCACCTAGTCTGGCCCTTCACCCACTTCTCTGTTGCCCCACTGGCCAATCAAGCATGTGGAGGGTGGGCTGTACCTGACATACTCTTATCACATGCTCATGCTGTTGTCAAGTTTATACTTCTAGGAAGTATAATAAACAAAATAAAGGGGAAGATTAAGAAGAGAATGATACTTTATTGAATATGAATATAGCTTAATATATAGTATCATGACAAGCCACATGCCGTCCATGTACATCATGGAGGTCATAGAGCTTATCTGAGTAATGTTCCTCTTGAGTCACGAGGCTTAATCAAGTTGTGTTCCATTTAGGATCTGGATTGAGTGATCCCTGTCATAGATGGTTAACTGATAATGGTGCCACCGGTTTATTGACTGGGTGGTGAACCACTCAGTGAGCCGCTTGGTGATTTACTTGGGGTGTTAATTCCCCAAGAGGGATTAATTGAAGATGTTGCGACATCTCCCCCTGGGGTGCTGGAAGGCGGAGCCTTGGGGACCTTCTTGAGAGTATCTGGTATACAGGCTTGATACTGATCCAGTTTGACGTTGGGAACAGGGAGCCTTGAATTTCTTTAAGCTGTCCTTGCCTTACACAAACAAAGTCAATCATGATGCATATATTTTAGTTTGGTTTGAGCTCCAATCCCTTTGATGAGGTAGGTGTTATTGGGTTTCACCTCCATGACAATGCCTGGTCCACGTAATCCTGGGTCTAATTTGTGTTGGTCGTGATTGACAACCCAGATCTTGTCTCTGACTTGGAATCTTTCTTGTTGCAGTGGGATTGCTTCCCGCTGAATCCTTTGTTGTTCCATTGTCTCTTGGTCCTTTCTGGCTTGTAGTACCTTTAGATCATTGCTGTCTATTATCTTCTTTGGAAGTGGCAGTCGTGGTCTTATGGTTGTACTGACAAGTAAGGGTTTCTGACCATAGACAAGTTCATAAGAGCTTTTGCCCATATTGTGGTTGACTCGTGTTCTGCAGACCATAAGTGCAGTTGGTAACATGTCAACCCAGGCTTTTGGATTGTTGGCAGATAACTTACTGAGAGCTTCCACTAGAGAGCTGTTTAGTTGTTCTACACATCCACTTGCTTGTGGGTGATAAGGGCTGGCTGTGACGTGTTTTATTCCATTTTTGGCAAGATAGATGTTGGTGTCAATAGCTTTGAGTTCAGTGTCTCCATCTGTGATTAAGAGGTCAGGCTTCCCAAACTTAGCTATGATCTCCTTGCCAATGAATCAGCTTATGTCATTGCCTTTGTGTTCTTTTGTGGCTTGTGCTACAGACCATCTGGTTGCATAGTTAATGGCTGTGATGATGTACTTTTTGCATTTGCTTTCATCAGGCATAGGTCCCACAATATCTAACAACCATACCTTGAAGGTTTGTGTGATAGATACAGGTACTACTGACTTGGGCAGAGCTTTGGTTTGGGTGTACTTTTCACAGACCTTGCATTAATCCAGTACTTCTCTGATATCATCCAGCATGTTGGGCCACCAGTAGCAGGTCTTGAGATATTCATGCAAGTTTCTGCTACAGGTGTGTCCCAAGTCTCTGTGATAACGGAGGATTGTGTTAATCTTTTATGTTGACGGAACGTAGGGTACAGTGTCACCATTTGGAAGGATTTGGTGGAGGGTACCATATACGTTTTTGAACAGATGTTTGTTCTTGAGGACTTTCTCTTGGATGTCCATTGGGGTTCCAGGTGGGAACCCTTTCTGGAGATTCCCCATGATTAACATGGGCCAGTTGGGGTTGCCATCAGTGCGGAGGATGTGTTTATTTTATAGCCTTGATAGGGCGTCTGCAGTAAGCATCTATCTGCCTGGCTTGTATTCAATTTGCATGGGTTATCTCTGTATGAGACTCATCCATTTGGCTTGTCTTCTTGACAGGTGCTGTTGTGTTTTGAAGAATATCAACGACTTGTGGTCAGCGAGTACTTTGAACATCTGGGCTCCTTCTAGCTAACATTGCCATTTCATGAGGTAGTGTATGATGGCAACTAACTCCTTATCGTGTATAGGGTATCTTTGTTTGCCGTCTGATAGCTTCCTGGACTCATATGCCACAGGGAGGAAGTCTTTCTGGGCCGTTTGGATACAGAGGACTCCTCCTATGACATAATCAGAGGCGTCGGTTTCTAGCTTGTAGATACCCTCACAGTTTGGGTATTGCAGGATGGGGGCAGTAACCATGCACTCTTTCAGCTGACAAAAATGTTGATCTTTTAACGGTGTCCAGATGAACTTGGTTGTTTTCCCAGTGATGGCTGATAAGGGAGCTGTTAGGGCGCCCCAGTCAGGGATGAACCTGCGTACATATGCTACCATTCCAAGGAAAGTGCAAAGCTCGCTCTTGTTCCTTGGAGCTGGCATCTCTGTTATAGTGTGTATTTTGTCTGGGTTGGGTTTGATACCGTCCTTGCCAATGATATGACCAAGGAAGGGGAGTTCAGTTGAGAAAAACTCGCATTCAGATGGTTTGGCAATTAGTTGGTTTTCTTGTAGGGTACGGAGGACTGCGTGGACGTCTTCCCAGTGTTGTTGTAGGTTGGGACTATAGATGATGATGTTGTCCAGGTAGATGATTGCTCTTTTCCCAATGTGTTCCTTGAATACTTCATTCATGAAGGTTACAAAGGTGCTGGGAGCTTTTGTTATGCCAAATTTGAGGACAACACATTCAAAGGATCTGTATTTAGTCTGAAATGCAGTCTTTGGAATGTCTTCAGGTTTCACGCAAATTTGGTGATATCCTGCTGTCAAATCAATTTTTGTGAAGATTTGGGACCCCCCAGTGCATCAAAAAGGTCATCAATTAGGGGCAGGGAATACCTGTTCTTTATTGTGACCTTGTTGAGGGCCCTGTAGTCTGTGACCAAGCGGAGGCCTCCATCTTTCTTTGCCACAAAGAAGACAGCGGCACCAAAGGGTGATTTCAAGGGTCTGATGAGGCCTTTCTCGAGTGCTTTGTCAAGGTAGGCTTTCAGCGCGTTGTCTTCTTGTGATGTGAGGCAGTAGATTGGTTGTGATTTAGGCATGCTACCCTTTAGGTCAATCACATGTTGTATGCCCCAATCAGGGGGCAGCCAGGGTAGTGATTCTTGGAATACAGAGGGAAATTCATTGACTAGCTGGTCTCTAATTGGATTTTGTTTGTTTTGAATTTCTGTGTTTTTGAAGTGGATGACTTCATATGTACATGTGCTTCAATTGATTTTGCTGATGTCAGTTTCTTTCTCTGTTTCTATGATCTTTACAAATATGTGGTCCCTCATGAGGGTATCAAGATGTGTTGGGTACACGTGATGGTGGACTTCTCCTCGCTGGATAGTGAGGGTGGCACTGTCCCAGTCTATGTGAGGCTTTGTCTTTCACATCAAATCTAGCCAAAGTATGATGTCATATTTAGGAATTGGAATGATGGGGCCACTAATTGCTGTTTGGACGTCTCCAATTTGGGCCCTGAAAGGTCTGGTCTCATGGGTAACTGGTGTGCTGTGGTTGTCCACCATGGTGACCCTCTTGATGTTACTTCAAATAATAGGTAACTTCATGAGGTCTGCAAAACTCTTGTTAATAAGCAATTGATTGGCTCCAGTGTCAAATAGTGCTGTGCCCTGGTATCTGCAAAAACAGAAAGGATAGGTAAGGAGTTTATTTACAGATTGGGCGGCAAACAGGAGAGGGTCGCTGGAGGGAACCTGGGTCATGGTGATGGAGTCCACGTCCTGTTCTCTGTACGAGTCTTGTGAAGAGGGGGGAGGGCAGCTTTCCTAAGCACTCCCCTGAGCTTTTCCCTCCTTGTTGGTATCTTTGGTGCTAGCCTGGTTGGCTTGTGCAGTGCAATTTCTATTTTGAGGCTGGGTACTGTTGGCTCAGTTGTTTTGCTTATTGGGGCAAGTCTCTCTCTTAACTGTGGGGTTTTCCTTGCGTTTTTTGGAGGCGTGTAGATTGTCAGACTTCTGAGCTGCGCTTTTTCCCTCCAGGAATACATCCTCAAGGTTCTTACAACGGGTCATGTCAAACTGATGTCCAATATGCATAGGAAGGCCATTGTAGAAGTCCAGGCGTGGCCCAGGTTCATCAAAGTTGATAGTGTTGGGCGCACAGTCACGTAGTCCTTTGTATGTGGTGATGTATTCCTCAATGGTTCCTGTCATTTTGAAGGTTTGGAGTTTGGTCATGATCACCATGTCTGAGTCCTTCATGGAAAACTTTTCAAGGAATGTGGCTTTGAACAGTTCCCAGTTTTCCTGCTGTCAGGATGTTGAGCTAGCCATTTGGTAACAAAACGCAATGCAGTCCCTGTGACGTGGAGGGCAATTTTGCTAACCCAGAGTCTTTGAGGATATTCCACTTGTTCAAATTTTCTCTCATTACTGTTGATCCAAAGAGAGGCGTTCTCACAGCGTAGTCCTGCAAAGGCGCCAATCTCAGCGGTACGTAAGCGTTGAAACACAATATTGGGTATCTCAGGTTGCGTAGGTGCTGTTGTGGCTGGCATGGTAGGGAACAGTCTGCAGGTTTTGAGAGCGTTGTAATGGTCAATGGGTACAAGGAGATTATTGTAGATGACAAGTCCTGGGGGATGTCTTGTCCTACTTTGTAATCTCTCCAACTGTTAGGGAGTGACATTGCTTGGGTTCTTTTCTTGGGAGGAATTTTTCCTTTGAGTTGGGTAGGTATGGATAACCTACCTGTGCTACCACTGTCAAGTTTATACTTCTGGGAAGTATAATAAACAAAATAAAGGGGAAGATTAAGAAGAGAATGATATTTTATTGAATATGAATATAGATTAATATATAGTATCATGACAAGCCACATGTTGTTCAAGTACATCATGGAGGTCATAGGGCTTATCTGAGTAATGTTCCTCTTAAGCCACGAGGATTAATCAAGTTGTGTTCCATTTAGGATCTGGATTGAGTGATCCCCGTCATAGATGGTTAACTGATAATGGTGCCACCGGTTTATTGACTGGGCGGTGAACCACTCAGTGAGCTGCTCAGTGATTTACTTGGGGTGTTAATTCCCTGAGAGGGAGTAATTGAAGATGTTAAGACACTGTACAAAGATCAAGCATCCCAAATCTTAAGTGGAGCATTGCCTGGACAAACCCCATGACTGACATGGCATACATGAACAGTATCTGGCTTCCCATGATACTATATAATACTCTATCTTTATATAAAATAAATTATCATTCTCTTCTTAACTCCCCTTTTTCTTGTTTCATATACTTCCAAGAAGTATATACTCAACAATAATATTTGAAACCATCAGGTAAAATCTGTTGTGAATGCTCATATTCACGTTCTTTCAATTTTGCCTTTGGTAGGTTCTTTCAAGGACAAATTCTTCACTTTTGCTTTTTCCCCTCAAAATGAGTTGATTACCATATACGGAAATGCTTGTGTTTGTCTTTCTCTCTCTGTGCAACTCACTTGCCCCACTCATGCCTGTGGCAAGTGATCCCACTGTCTTTATATTGTTTTGTGGTAACAGCAAACAATATATATTCTATTTCACCATCTCCAATAAATATTGAGTTCTATTCACATTTTTGTCTTTGTGTCTTCAAGTGCTTCAGCGCCTCTCTCTAGCCACAACCAGTAGAGATTTATCATTCAGGGCCACAAGGCAATTGCTTCACCTTCCATTCCAACTAACCTGAGGCTTAGTATGAATCTAATCCTAAGGTTAGGATTTCCTGTTGTGTGTCTGTGGCGCGCCTCAGAACACAACAAAATCTTCTTTAAAACTCCAATTTTAAGGCTAAAAGGGGATAATAGAACTCTTAATAGTAAACTCACAACAACTAGGCACAAAAAATTAAAAGAAAGACGGTTGAAACAGATCAATAAAAAGAAATCCAATTAAAGACAAAGTGCCACTTTTTAAAATTATAATTATGAAGTTG
This sequence comes from Entomophthora muscae, assembly GCA_014839935.2. NCBI lineage: Eukaryota > Fungi > Entomophthoromycota > Entomophthoromycetes > Entomophthorales > Entomophthoraceae > Entomophthora > Entomophthora muscae. The sequence goes on along the minus strand of QTSX02006637.1, from coordinate 14,804 downwards.
ACAGGAAGGTCCCCTTTGGCTGCACAGCTTTACTCTTTATTTTTAGCCTGTGTATGCTGGGCACAAGTAGTACCTGTCTCTGGCATTGAGTTCAAGAAGAAAAATAGGTGCAGGAATATTGCTTTTATTTAGTTATTCTCTGGCCTTCTTGGCTCGCAAGAATTATTGTATAGGGTGTAATATGATGATCTGTGTTGTCTGTGAGTGGTACTACATATACCACTCTGGGGGTGTGTGAATTACCCTATGTCTAGCTGTAAGCCTCTAGTCCTTACTGTGGTCCTAGCCAGATGACCTACAAGAAACTGATTGTCTTCAACAGAGGGTGTGATGTTATTTCAAGAGGCAGGATCATGAATCTTGTGTGCAGCTGGCCTAATGATGCGCACTGGTTGGTTGTACCACAAAGCCATATGTTTGGCTACTGAGCATTGCACTGTCAGGTGACCTCATCTTTGCTTCTACAGAAAGGGTATTTTATCAATTGAAGGGTTTATCTGTTGCACAAAAGGGTGGCTGGCACCAGCCTGAGTCAATGAACTAATAAGGAAGAAGCAACTTGTGATTTTTTGGTAGAATTTTCAAGGGATTTGCTGGTGGATAAAAAGTCAGATTTACTGGTGGGTAATAACAGTTTGGTTATTGGTGTTTTGGATTGGGGATTGAGCTGAGGGATTTACTTCCAGTAAATACCTTTACCTATACCGGCAATGATGTAACATCAACAGTGTCCACCTATATGAAAGTCATGTGGTGGCCACATTTAAGGGGACTTGAGGGTAGCCAGCGGCTATCACTATTCATGTTAATTTGTTGATGTGATTTGGTGGCTTTGATATTTACTGACAATAATTATTAATCAGAGGTATTTGCTGGAAATAAATCATCTTTTGTAGTTCATCAACTCTATTATTTTGCTTATAATGTAATAAGCCAATTCATTGTGTGGCAACATTAATGATCCACTGTTTATTATGACTGACCATCATTGATAGTCAATCATCTGTGGTTTCACAATATTATTTTTTAAACTATGTATATTTTATAATAATAAATTTATTTATATATGCATCACAAGAAGTGGTTAGAGTCAGCTAACAAGATCAAGAAATTCATCACCCAAAATCTAGGGGTCAACCAATTTTCTGAAGAATGACTTGAATGTAAGATCTGAAGCTCTTTGAGAGATGGCTATAAACTAATGCCTTAAGGCCCAATGTGTTTATGTTGGTTAAATAGAGGAAGTTTGGCAAAGTTTTGTAAAAGCAACTGGATCAATGCTCCAAATAAATTATAAGAAGTGAAGAAAGGTCTTAATCTATTTATTAAACTGAGGAATATAAAAGAAACTATGTTTTAATAATAGAATATTAGTCTAAAAAGCTAAGCTTAAGGTTAGGTTATGGTTAGAATCATCAACAAGATTAGATCTGTCAAGAATCAAAAATTGGGTATTTTTATATAAATTTTAAAATTGATGATATAAAAATTCAGAAGAAATCATGAGTAAAGAAGAGATTCCACTAGAAAATACAGTAGTTTGAAAAACTGTTGAGATAGATGTATATTAGTCAGTTTAGAACGCATGAACTCAGTCTAAAAATGAAATAAAAAATTAAGGAATCTATATTAAATTACAATAGATTTGGATCCACTTTGATTTTGTTTTTAGACTGATTTCATGTGTTCTAAACTGACTAATATACATTTATCTCAACAGGTTTGAAAACTACTGTAAAAATTGGGAATATAAACCAACAATAATAAAAAATAAGCTCCAAAACCTAACAAGCACCTTTTTGAGGTACAAGTTAAACAATCTCAACTTAATTTTGATAATAGTGGCTCCAAGTATTTATTAATGCCTTTAAGATTGAGGTGATTTAAAAGGAGAAGAAACTTAATCATTTTTACCTTAAGTAAAAGATGGCTCTTAGAAATTTCAAATTCTTAGTAAAGATTTGGGTTTAAATTTAACTAGTTAAGAAGACAAAAATGAAACAAGAGCACATAAATGCAAACAGAAGAAGGTAGAAGCTTAACTGGAAGCATAGATGAGTTCAAGGAAATAGCAAGAAAAAAGACAGTGAAGAAGAGACTCAGAAAAAAGCCAGGAAAACATATATGAAGTTTGAAGTTCAAGGGAGAATTGAAACTGAGAAAAAAACTAATGTAAGCTGTTGGTTTTAAAACCAAACTATTTCTAGGTTAATTTTATCTTCAAAAGTGGGGATTAAAAGGAAGAACTTTAAGAGTTGAATAAAAAACTTCAAAAAAATAGCCCTTAAATTATAAATACTAATAATTTAAATGAAATAATAGGAGTGAGGATTTGAAAATAAAATAAAATGAAGACCAGTAAACATTAAATGAATCTTAAAGAATTATATTATCCAAACAAATAGCAGCTATAATAAAAGAGCAATCCTGGTATTTCAGATAAATCCACTATCAGATAATAAGATAAGGCCTTCTACAACAGTGCTGAAGGTGACACTCCCATCAAATATCAAAATTCAAAGGAACATAAGAAGAAAGCTAATGCCAACAAGCTCACCCAAAAAACCAAAGAAAAATCTCTAAGAATGAAGAAAAAAGATTCAAATAAAGAGGATACCCAGAATAAGGGAAATAGTACTGCCAAGACAACACAGAGCCCTCACATCAAATGAAACTTCAACTCCAAAAAGGAAAGACAGGCCAATAAAGATGTTATTGGATTTGATCCAGAGAGAGTCAAGAACTTTGCAACAAGGATCAAAACTTCAGCATTCCCAATGAACTTCACACATTACCTCTTTATTTGGATTGTCTGGGAGATATCAGCTGCTTTATATTATGGTCATTACTTCTACAGCAACAATATATTTATATATTATTCCCTAAAAAATTCATGTTTTAGAATAAAAGATGCCCCTCCATGGTTGTGACTAACAGGGTTGAATTCCTGAAAACCCACCTGAAGAGCATGAGCATCCTCCTCCTAAGGATATGTTCAAGCATCTATTGGAGTGATATCTGGTCAATAGCATCCCCTGAAGTCAAACATTTCCTCCTCTGATATAGCTGCCCATGTGCTGGAAAACCTCAATATTCTCAGAAATTCATGGTTTGCACATATTATTAATTCATAGTGTTCATAACCAGAAAAAGGAGAGATCATTTTCCCCATTCAAAAACCCTGAAAAGGAAAAAAGAATCAGGGGATTAGTGATCAAGTCAAGTATGCCAATGATGAGTTTCTATTCCTGCTTTATAAAGATCCCAAAGAAGTTGAGGAGAGAATGATAATCTATGCAACTAAGAAGAATTGGATAGTGCTTAAGAAACAGGAGGGGTGGCTATCTGATGCAATCTTCTTCAGCTGCCCCAAGACTTTCAATAAGCTCTGGGTTATCCATTTTAAAGTAAAGGGGATTAGTTCCTTGCATCTACTGCCTTTTGATTGAAACCAAAAAGAATATCTATATCTATGATCTGAATATCATCAAGCAAGAGCTCCAGAAGAAGGTCCTGAAGGAGAAAGAAACCAAGCTTACTTAATTAGTAAACCACACAATAATTTTATCAGCTTAATCAGGCTCAATAACCAGAATAAAGTCCTTCTTGGCTTTGAGGATGTACATTTAATATCATTTAAGAAATTCTTTGGTTGCACAACTCAAGAATGCTACTTGAATTTTTACCAAGCCTGCCTTAAGAAGATGAAGACCTTCACAGATCTTTACAAGAATTATACCTCAGATGTACCAAAAAGCACAAAAAATATAGTGATAAGGTATCCTGCCATAAATTTTCTAAAAAAAGTGCCATCTTGAAGGCAGTGAAGCTTCTAGACGTTGATGAATGAAATGCAGCCAACCAGGAACTAATGGCTATATTTATTGACTACTTCAAAAATCAGTGAACTGGGAAGTTTATTGAGAAGAGATATGAGCCTAGAGGGAACAATATCTGCTGAAACTATATGTATTCTGTCCTGAATGCAGGTATCAAGACTACCTCTGCTCTGAAAGGATGGAACAACCACTTTTGAAAGTTGGTAAGAGTTAGCAAGCCATCATTAAACAAGCTGTTTGTAATCCTGAAGGATTTAGAAGACAGGGCTGATGAGATACTTAGGAATATTGACAACAGAGTCACTCCCTCTCCAAGAAAAACCAGCATGAACTCAAGAAGAATACTATATACAGTCTGATGAATAGGGGCTACAAAAAATGATAAATCTTGGAATACCTGAAGAGGATATTGAATGGTATGAACTCTGTATTTGATTAATTGCTATTGATTTTTGTAATAAGAATTGATTATCTTCTTATATCTACCTTTTTAAAAAATTGGGTTTTTTTTAATTATTTGGTAATAGTTTTTATAGTTTAGTATTTTAAGAGCATTATTATTAAAAATTATTATGTTCAGCTATTTTTATTTATTGTCAAATTTAAGCTTATCTTACTATATAACTTTTGTCTTTTCAACCGTAAAATTTAGCAAACAATTGGACCTGTTTTTTTGAAAGATTGGTTTTTTATTTGTATTTTATCATAATGCTAGAAAAGCAATCTATTTGATCCTGTTTATCAGAAAATTGGTTGGCAGAACAATGATTGATGGACCATCTTCCTGCACCTTTCAGGATCACTCCTGGTATAGTTAACATGATAGGATTGAATCAGGAGCAAGTTTGACTTTCAGCTCAAAACATCAGTAAAAAAACAGGCACTCTCCAGGATTTCAATTACTTGCAGGATTTATCACCATTAAACACCCTAACAAACACAAGGATGCCAACCATAAAAAAATGAAAGGTTCAAAACAAAATAATTCACACAGGTTATTGCAATATCAACCATCATCTAGCACACAAAATAAGGCAAGAAGGACAAATTGATTAACAAGATGAAAGGGGATCAAAATTTGAAATATGGTCAATCTGCCCAGGAGACATATGAAGATCTAGATTCTAACATGAATAAAGGTATCAAGCACAATAAAGCAGGACAGTCTACCTGGGGCCTGAAAATGTGTTAAAAATGCTTCAGAGTCCCAAGGACTAGAGCCAGCACCCTATACATCACTGATCAAGCACAGTTCCCAGGATAAAGAATGGCAGTTTGAGCCAAATACTCATGCAAACAATGTAAAAAAAGTGTTGAAAACATGTTGTTGGCCAGATCCATGCCAATGAGAACAAAAAGTGACCCATATAAGATGAAAGGAAAAATAGATGTCAATCAATTATCACCCTTAAAACTAACTCCTGAACCCAATGAAAGAATCTCATTGAAAGACCACAAGAAGATGACTGAGAAACAGCACTGTTAAAGATGAAAACTGGATTATTGAATTTGAGAAAATTCATCAAGATTTATAGCTTCAAGGCTATCCTCGAGTAACTCAGGCTTATCTAGAAAAACAGGACAAGATAATTAAAACAAGATAAGAGTTGATAAAAAGATTTGGATAAACCAGATTTATTTGAGGAGCCAAAATGAGAATGTTGGAATATGGGTGTAGAGAGAGAATATGAGGATTTATACACTTAGTGTTTGAAGCTGAGAGCAGACAGGGGTAATTAAGAAGAATTTTTATCAGAAGACTGTATCACATTTTTATGGGGTGCATATCATGGCTTGGTTCAAATCTTTTCATCTCAGGCTTTTAGAAATGTGCTCAAGCATTGAGATTAATCCACTAAATTGTGACATAAAAAACAAGCAGTGACATTAATGTGTTTGCCAAAACAGGGTTTGAATCAGCTAAGATACTCAGAATTAAATAATTAAATCAAAATGATATAAAAATCTAGTTTAAAGAAACTTAAAACTCAATTTAAGAGTTTAACCATTTCAACCAAGCACATATCAAAAATGGGATTGCATATCCAGAGGATCCTGACAAGCACCCACTGGAATCATGGTATTTGCATCACTTACTTGTTAAAATAATTGAATGAATGGTCAGCCATTCATCAGACTGCTGTGAGCTGATATATATTAAAGCCATTTCAACTCATTGACAGTACATCATTATTGAGTTGAAAACTCTCTCTTCAATTCCTGATTTCTAGTTCAGTTAGCTTAACCAGTTAATTAAATTCAAACACTCAGTTAGTCTCTCATCAGTCAAGATGAATAACTTCATCTAAACTGCCTTGTTGGCTGGGTTACTTGGCTGTAGTAAAGATTCATTTAAAAGACCCTTCAATCACATAGAAAATGATCCTTTCACCTGTTTCTCCCAGTTAATTCAAATTACTTGTCCCTCTTGGATGTATGAAATGTCACTATACTCAACATTCAACTTCAATGTCTATACTGCTGCTTATTATTTCTTAGGAGTATTCACTGGGAATTTTTGTTGCTATAATACTTTGGCTAATGCCATGTATTGGCTAATAGTCATTATGCCAATCAGGATGCAATTTAGTAGTTTCAGCTTCTGTTATCTGGACCAAGAGCTAATAGCTTCCCCCCCAATCTTGAGGGTTACTATAGCTGCAGATCAATCCCCACTTTGGAAATAATGTAGCATGGTTATGCACCCATTTGTTAATTTAATCATCTTTCCTCCTAAATCTCATTTTCCCTAGATTTTTTTAATTGTTAGCATCTAAGGTTCTTTTAAGGGGGGTTAAAGTATTTTCCTAAAAGTTAGTTGGTATAAGAGCTCTTTTAATAATTTATATAGTGGAACTTAAAGCATGTGCTGTATGTTATATAAGGGCTTAAAGTCAAGATAAAAATAGTATTTTTATTTGCCAGTGCTGAACATCTAGTTTGTCATAGAAACATTTTCTCAACATTAAGATCTTTAAAAAGCCTGGCGTTGATTTGGAAGTTATTGACTGATATATTAAAGCCTTTTGCTACTAGTAATGATAAGACATCCATTATAAAAACCATATATATATATTTTTTATTTTTATTAAATATTTGTTGTAACTTTACTTTAGAAGTCAGTTGAATAGGGAAGGAGGAGATTGGAAATGGAATATTAAAACATTAATTTTTTGAGATTTTGGATTTATACTTTAATAGAAAGACAAGAAGAATCTTAAAGCAGGTATGGATAATAAACCTTATTAAGATAGCTATAAGGGTTGGTATGTTCTAGTTTCATTGAATGTTTAGACAAGGATAAGTTTGGATCTTGTCATTGAGGGTTTGGTAGTGACACAGGCTGGTTGCCATTTATGACAGGTAGAGTTGAATCATGAACTAGTCCATGATTGGAGAGCCTGTTGCAACATAATATAAGATGCTTGTAAACCTATATTGAGATAGTTCTTAAGATTACTAAATAGATAAGTTGACATGTATAAAGAAAAATAATATATCTATTTAGATCAGGAAAGGAGTTGAAGAGGGTGACACTAGAAAGAGCTTTTTTATTTTTAGAACCAGTGCTCATGAGACTTTATATAAATTTTGTCAAGGAGCTGGATGTACAAGTATTCTGGCTACTGCCAACCTACTTGACATCCAGCCATTGCCCAATTTGGTCCCCTTCCAATATACTGTTTGACATGCTGGAAATGGCAACAAAGCAATATCACGTGACTGTCCAAGTATCCAACAACTTGAACTCATCCTGTAAATGACCACTCTTATCTTTGATCTGACTTAAATCCCCACCACAACACAAACTATATAAGTCTAAAGTATTAACCAATAAAATATACTTCTCTTCTTAATTTTATATTTGAAGCTTCCTCAAAAAGTCACTCCTTATCAATTTTAAGATGAATAACAACTGCTTAATCAACCAACTTTAATTACAGACTATGTTATTGCTATATGGACTTTTCACATTGATATTAAATGCACTGCAGATTTTAGATCTGAGTTAGAAACTGTGGGGCTGTATTTAAAAACAGAAAATGACTTTTAATTGTAAGCCAAAACGAGTGGAACTTAGTTGCTAATCCAGAGCCTAAATAGTGCTTTATAAACAAAACAAAACTAAAGAAGCACAGCACATAGTTCTCAACCAATATTAAAATAGAATAAACTCATAGTGCATGAGAACAAAAATTCTTAACAGGATTTTAATAAAAAAGCCAACTAGCTTGGACCAACTTAAGCAAGCCATTGAAAGATTAAAGATTGATTTGATCCAAAACTAACAGGTAATTGAGGACTTTATATGAGTTGGTATAGAAAATATTTGTTAAAGGTAGAATTGTAATCAATAAATCTATCTATATTGAAAGAAATGGTATGGACTTGCAAATTTAAGAATTGGTTGTCACATATTATTGAGCTTTTAAATGGTTTGTAACAATAATCCAGCTCTGGTTTAATTGACATATATTTAATAACCTGACTCTAATTTTTATCACACCATGTGATTTTTCAAGTTGAAATCTATTTTTTTAATTCTAGTTTATATTTCTTGTAAGGTGATCAGATGAGACTTAAAATAAACTATTCACCATTTCTAGATCAGGCGCAGCACCTTTAGAGAGTAAGAACCTAACTACAGCCATGTGTCCCTTTTTGTATGCCATAGAAAGTGCTTTTGAATCAAGGTCTGCTCCAGCATCTAGTAAAAGCTGTACAACCTTAAGATTGCCTAAATCGCAGGCGGACCGCATCGGTAGAAAGTGAAAGGTATTGGGATCAACACCGTTGTGTAGCAGTAGTTCAATGACGGGAATGTTGTTACCACGGATCGACTTTAAAAGCCCAAAACTCCCAAAGCTAAGGAGCGATAACTTTCGTTCTAGAAAGCATTCCAGCAACTCAAGTTTTCCTGGGTTCGGTATTTCTCTAGTAAATATGTGCTTAGGGATGGGAACTCCAGAATAATCTACTTTAAATGGCGCTTCGGGGGAAGTTGCTACTACGAAGAGACTTTTGGGTGGGGGCTTCGAAGTTTTATGTCGCTTGCGTTTTGAATCATCCAAACCCACTGAAGCTGCAGAAGGATAAACGACTTGACTTTTGGCGCAAGTTAGATTGCCAATCGTACCCTTGGGCAAATGCTGAGCAAGATGCTTTTCAAACATCACAAGTATTTTAGGATCGAAAAAGTCCCAACCAATGCTCCTTCTGAGGGTTATTAGGGGGTGGGTGTTGTAAAAATTAAGGAACCAGCGAAATCGGACGTAGCTCGATTCCCATATCTTGTAAATTGTTCTATTGACATGCGCTATTCTGGGGTTGCAGCTCAATATGACGATCCTTTCCAGAACCAGAAGCGGCAATTCATCAAAACTTGTTGGTTCCATGAAAAGCCTAACATTAAATACTTGAGCTTGTAAAATCCAAAGTTAGAGATATACGAAATCTTTGGGAAACTATTCTAGCTTTGTAAAAAGACGAATTCAAAAAGCCTTTTGCCAATCAATCAAGCTTTATCATTTTTTTCCGAAGCATGTTAATTTTAAGCGCTTATGAAAATTTTTAAGCATTATATAGAAGTACACATTCAAAGTGGGAAAAAGTTGGCAACATATTAGAGGGAATGATAATAAAATACCTAAGTTGAATGGTGCAGACCAGAGACTAGATAGAGAATCCAAACAATGGATTATTCCCAAGAGTCGAAAGCTCAGGGATCAATCCAAACCAATCCCTTCATAATTATAGCGATAAAAGTCTATTTGAAACTTGGACTTGAATTTGCCAGATTGAAAGCCAATCCCACGAGTTTGGAGTGAGCAATATTTCAATGCCAAAATCAGGGCCGAAAGGGGTTCTAACCATTCTTTTTCCACAATTGATTTTCAGTCATACAAATTAAATCAATTTGATTTATAAAATGTTGTTATCCAATATGCAACTTTTTTCCTTTTGCAGGAAAAAAATAAAATGCGGGATAAAAAAGTTCTATGTGGCTCAGTTCTAACCAACAGTCCAACGACAACATCTGTGATGACAACAAGTTCTTAAACCTTGATTTTGGAAATTAAACGGTTGCTTAACAAACCTAAATTTAAATAAAAGCTTTAAGCTTGTCTAAACGGTTTAGTCATTTCCTAACAATATATGTAAAAAACAAATGGGAATCGGTTATTGAAAAAGACTCTAACCAGAAGATATCGCCTTTCCCTATTAAAATGACAATTTTTAGCCTTTCAAGCTCTTTTAGGTGCTACTGATATTAGACTCTATTCTTTATTGCATTAAAAATTTTGCTTCAAAAGTTTACATTAGAAACCTACATAAAAGCTAGTTTTCATTTTGGATTTTTTAAAAGTATAGTAACAATCATGGGGATGTTAAACTTATTTTTATTGAAGATATCAATATCAAACCATCTGATGCGGCAGAATACCAAAGATAGGGATAGAATGGCCTCGCAAACCCAGAAACCAACAAAGTTCTGCTGCCAAGCCACTAACTACTTTGGACAGCTTGAATATCCTTATTGATAGAAAATGGGTTAAGGCAGGAGCCGCTCAGGTAATGCCCGAAGACCTGGATCTCCCTACATTCCTGCCAACTAATCTTGGCTGAAAAATCATCTGGTATTGTCAGGGTACTAATCTTGCGCAGCCGGCCCGTCAGAAGTAGGATGAAACAGGACGCAGGGCTGGCAGGCAAGGTCCACCAGAGGATTGGGGCTAACTTGAATATATAGGAAATAAATCATCCAGCCCAAGACCAAAGACCAGTAGCAGGGACCATAGTAACAATTACCCCAAAATATTAATATACATGATCCCAAATAACTTATTAGAGTTGTCTATAGGGAGGCCAGGGGAAGATATGTAGCTGGGCTTTGACATGGAAGGTGGTTCCGTGGTGACTTGGTAGGCAGAGAAGTATTTTTATTTGTCTTCAAACAAACTAGTTTAATGGTGTGCCAGATGCCTTTACAGTTAAATCTTTCATGTTCTCTGGTGTGAACCAAGGGGTCAGAAAATAGTATTTTCCCAAGTGTGAAGTCTTTATATTCTGGCTTTTGGGGATTTTCCGCAAATAAACTGGCCTGTAGGGTGAACCAGGGGTCCAGGGAACTGCAGGTGAAGTGCCTGGTGGGTGGGATGTTGGAGGGTTGGCCGAGCCAGAAGAGATTGTGTTCAAATCATGGATATCCAGAATAAAATATGAAAGCAACAGGAAACCAATGACTTATATCACTTTTTAATTCAACATTTTGTCGAGGATCTGGATGTACAAGTATTCTGGCTACTGCCAACCCATTTAACATCCAGTCATCACCCAATTTGGTGCCCTCCCAATATACAGTTTGACATACCAGAAATGGCAACCAAGCAATATCACATGACTGTCCAAGTATCCAGTGACTCAAACCCATCACGCACATGACCAACCCCTAGGTTTAATCCAACTAAATCTCTGCCACAGCTAAAGCTATATAAGTCTAAAGTATTATCCTATAAAATATACTTCTCTTCTTTCTCAATTCCATATTTGAAGCTTCCCCAAAAGGCGCTCCTCATCAATTTCAATAAATCCTGGTGTTGGATTTGCAGGTTCATATACTCTCCCATCACTAGGCTTTACTTTCAGAGACTTCAAATTTAAGATCCAGGTATTTGGGAATTGGGCAGGCAGTCTGCACACAGGCTAAATTTATGAAATGATACTGGGGCATGACAATTGTTCATTGGTGGGATTTTGTGAAAGATGGATACAATTATTCTGTTTGCAAACACTATTCTTGAGGCAGCCTGGTAGCTAATATTCTCTTCAGTGGTGGGTGGGCTGCTGATTTCAGTGCTGTTTTCATTAGCTTTCTTTCCAAAGGGCATTACTGATAAGCCAACTGTTGAGAATGTCATCTTAGCGTAGGAGCAGTGGCTCTGTATTGTCTTATAAGTGTTTTGGAAAAATGAGTAAGGAAACTCTCATTAGAAGAGAGAGTGCTGAGATAATTGCAAAGTGGATTAGGCCCCAAAAACATGATCCTTATCACAGGGTTTAATTCCTGTCATGTGTCTTGGCTTATTATAGGGAAGAATTGTCATTCATGACATATATGCACCAATTTGGTGTAGATGGTGCATGACCTGTTGATCACCAGAAAATTCTCAATTATGAAATTATATAAGTTGAATTCCAGTGAGTAACTCTAACTGATGAAAAGAATTTGATCAACAAATCAGAAGAAATCCATCAGTCCTATTCCTTATCACTTACCTCCTCTTACTAGAAACTTGTTTCTAGATAACTTATTATCTGAGAAAATAAAAAGAAATGAAAACCCACTAACTATATTGAAATACATAGGCCTTCTGACACTTATTATTGATAGTTTAACATCTTCTATGTTGCAGCTTTATACTGGGTCTGTGAAAGTGCCTTTGTCTACTCTCTACATATCTTTTTCTTCACTCTATTTCTCTGATTTTCCACTCTTTTTGTTATTCTTAATTTTGATTTCAACTTTAGCCTATGTTTTTATCTAATGGTTTTAAATTAGTTAGCCCCTCCCTCAATTTGGTTCAATGCTGTTGAAGTAAATGACAATTTTCTTGTTATACCCTCACTATATTACCTTGGATAGTTCATCATACCATTTTACCCTTATGATATCAGTTTGGAATATTGATATTGTAGACTTGCATCCTGCTGGGAAAATAGTAGGATTTTCAAATCCTACACCCTAATTTAGAATGAAAAGTGTGAGCAACACAGCCTATTTAAAAGCATAATATGTGTCAGGATTTTGGGGGTATTGACTAATTAACAGATTCAACCAATTATTGTGAGCCATCTGTCAATCACTATTTGGAATAGTTTCAACAGAACAATGCAGGCTGCAGGATCAATGAATCAATGACCAAATCATATCCTGGCATTAACAAATTCATGCATTGCAATTAATGAATGGAACATGCAACTACTGCTCATTAATTAGTTCCTTCATCAAGCACCTCAATATGCACTTCATAATAATTACTATTCTTATCTTAAATTGTATCCTAGAATAAGAGGGCCGCCATAAGAACTTTCATCTGCATTATGTCTAGCAGAGTCCAACATGGACTGGGCCACCGGGCTAAACGCTCTAAGATATAAGGCCCTGAGCCTATTGTATTAGAGTAGCTCTGATTAGTGTAACAATCATCTCATGAACTAGTAGCCTACTGCTGGCTAGCTAGCCCTGGATAGCAGCCCAGACAGGCAGCTGAAAAGAGATTCAGCTGTGTGGCATGTCTAGAACAAACACAGTAAGCCAAGGAAGTTGTCAAGCGAGCTTCCACAAAATCCACCCAGAAAAGGCCAGGCCTCCTGCCGTGTTGACCTAATGCTACTTCAGTCTCTTCCTAGTGTTGTGAGCTAACTCAGATAAAATGTGGCCAGGCAGGCCACCTTAAAGCCAGTTCATTAGAATAAAAGACTGATGACTCCATATTGACTTGATTATTGATCCAAGTCCTATTTCCTTAATATGATCCTCTCTTAGGCTTTACTAATAGAGCAAAAGATGATACTGCCGTCATACAGTATAATTATCTATAGTAAAATATAAAGACAACACATATGAACTGTATCCAGAAGTAGGAAGAACCATCCCAAATCCTTTGGGCTTTGGGACCAGCCAGACTTGCTACTTATGCAGAAAACAAAGTATTCCAGACTGCAGGTTATGCCAAAGTCATAGATTATCTGTACTTTCCTAATGTTAGAAAACTTAGGATATCATCTGGTGGATGATAAAATACCACAGTCTGCAAATTTCTGACAATATGTAATAGAATCAACCATTTGATGTGATATTTTTTTATTTATTTAAGCTTGAAAATCCTAGATCTCCGATGCAAATAATTCAACTAGTTTAAGGCAAAAATCATCAAGCAAATGAGGGATGCATGAACCCAAAATTCAGGATTAAGATGTACAATTTGATACTTTCTGTAGGTCTAACAGATCATGGGCAACCTAAAATCATTAATGATGCCAAAGTTGCAGGATTGTCAAATCCAAGAACCAAATTTCAAGCCATATTTGAGGCAAATTTGAAATAAATTTAATTCATAGGTGTCTTAAAAAGGATATCAAAGGATCTAATGGGGATCCATACTGATTCTTTTAGGAATCACCAGCATTCTTGAAAAATCACCCAGTTTTATTTTAGGGCAGCTAAAATTAGATGCATAATGTTCACCAATTTAATATACTTAACAATAGGGTTGACTAAAATAACCCTCCTCTTATTGAGTTTTTTATTTAAATTGATATATGTTATTGATAGTATTCTTATTAAACTTGACTTTTTCAGCTATATCATACACATACAAAGGCTTATTATCAGTTATTTTAACTTGATTTTTTTGGATGCTGAATTTTAATAATTACTGTAAATTCAGAACCTAAAGGTAAAAATGCAGGATTTTCAAATTCTTTTGCATGAACTCATCAACTTAATGGAGTAATTTTCATCCCAGAACTTCTTAATTTTTTATATAAAAGGATGAAAAATATTCCAGTAAGTTGGTGAGTTTATGCAAAAGAATTTGACAATCCCGCATTTTTACCTTTAAGTTCTGAATCTACAGTATACATTTATAAATTGTTATTATTGATGTAAAACTACAGTCAAGTTTGGAAATTCTAATAATAAAAAAGAAAAATATATTACAATTGAATGACATTATTTTGATGCTTCCATTGCTATATTGACGTGAATTTGCACAGCAAGAAAAACAGCAAATTAATGACAGTGAATTGCATTATATAATTGCATGTTACAACAGTTTTTAAAGCTTTGGCAACTAGAGAAATTGAGTCATTTATAAGAAAAATGAGCCCAATTGAAAAAGGAAATCAACTCAACCCAGAAAAAAATAAAATAGAACACAAATCTGTTGATAATAAATATAT